>JAUZNJ010037585.1:0-11403 GCA_034780135.1 Jordanella pulchra | reverse complement strand
AGATTGTTTTCATTCATTGTGATGGTCGAAACAATACAAGGGACAAAATATATCATAAAATACATAAATGTAAAATGCAGTAAGTAGATGTAACATTTATTCATGATTATTATATTAAACATACCATTTAAATTGTAAAATACACTGTTAAATCATAAAAAAATAATTTAAAAATATGAAATTAATAACTAAAAAACATTCTTATCTTAAAGAATATAATAAATTCATATTTATGATGAACATAGAATTGAAGTATTTACATTTATTTATTATTTCTATTTTTCTGATCCTGTCATGTCATTTGAAGGTCAAGAGGAAATACAAAAGTTTACCTTATTGTGTTACAAAAAGTATCTTACCCTATTCTTTATTAGGCTACATAACCTAATATCAGTAATAACTTCATAGATTTTATAGCAGAAGTTCCCGGAAGATTTTTTTTCTATTATTTCCTCCACCAAAAATCATTGTGTTGTCTGTCACATCTGAAAATTATTTATCCTTATTTTTTATCTAATTAAAAAAAATGCAGATAATTTGATACGGTTTATAAAATTACAGAAATTTTGAAACATTAAATCAGATCTTATGATCAAGTTACTTGTATTGCCTTTTCACCAAATTCTTTTTCACACTTACGCACTCTTACAAACTGTAAATAAACAGTATTATAATACAAAGCAACACATAGCAACACTGTGTTATGTTTTGTAGAATTTATCCTCAATTTCCCTGGGAGATTGTTTTTTAGCCAATCAGAGAAGATTTAGGTTTGGATTTTGTAAGCCGCGTCGTGATTGGTTAAACCCTCCGACCAACTGAGTTGATGAAGGTATAAGTATTACTGTTAAACAGTGCTGGATTTAACGCGTTTGAATGAGACGGTACGTGTGCTGAGAGAAAGGGAGAGTGGTGTGGAGTGTGATTATTTATGAAAACTTAACTTATTTTTCGCACTAAAAGTGTTTAAGGTGAGTAGCTTTATATTACTACTAATTATAAGCTAACTATTAAAGCAATGATAAGTTTCAAGTAGGGATTTTCGAAAGAAGCTTCAGTTAGCAACGTTTTACGGCTTTAAGAAAGCTGCTAATTGAACTACCTCTATATTTTTTTAGGTTCATTAACGCCTCTGTGGGTGAATCATAACAGTCACCATGGTCGCTACGAGTAAATTAAAGGCTAAAAACAGTGAGTGTATTTCGGAACTGGTTGAAAGGCGATACGACCAGGTGTGCATCGAGAAAGGTAAGCCTGCTGGGGTTTTCTGTGCTTTATCATGACCGAGCCGGTTGACTATTTCCAGCTGCTTGTTGTTTGTCTCTATGTGGTGCATGGCTGCAGCACTGGAGGAGGGGGGGGTGGATGCCTTCATAGGATGAAGTCATCCTCTTTCTGCAAAACGCACTGTTACTTCAAATAAACGTTTCTGTAATGTTAGTATTTGACTATTGTACGCGTTTGTAGTGTATTATCTTTGAGATTCAGCATACAAACTCATTTTTATGCAACTGAATGCATGTCTCAACTAACTGTTCTGCATTGGATGGGATTTAATTTAAAAATCTTTGGTTTTACAGAGCTGGATTTCTGGGATCACTGCCTGGCTGAGCCCCATGTGTCTGCAGATGTAACTGAGGACAGAAGCTGCCATAAGTTGGCTAAGATATTTGAAAGCTGTCTGTCCCGAGCCAAAAAAACGACACTACACTGCTCCTTTGTGCTGGTACCAGAGAAGCTGACGAGGAGGATAGCTCAGGAGGTCCTTTGGCTGGCGTCCTCCGAGCCCTGCGGCCTGCGAGGCTGCGTCCTGTACATTCATCTGGAGCTGGAGAAGGGCTGTAAACAGTTGGAGCGCATTGCCTATGACTCCTCTGTGGTTCCCACATTTGAGCTGACTCTTGTGTTCAAGCAGGACGGTTCAGCGTGGCCCAGCCTGCGGGACTTTCTCTTCATGGGTTCTTGCTTCGGCCCAACTTTCAGGCACGTGCTTAAACTGAGTCCAGGGTTCCGACTGGTAAAGAAAAAACTGTACTCTTCGTCGGCTGGCACCGTGATAGAGGGCTGTTGAACCACGTTGGAAGGGAAGGAAAAGGGAAATGCACTTGGACTTTTTGTTCTGTAGTTTGTCGCTCCCAACTTTCAGCAAGTCAGCTTGGGATGTAATGTTAAGATTTTAAACTCGAAACAAGCCAGACATTTTCTAACTCTGGTTTCAGAGTCCCGAAAAGCCTTTTTGTTTTGTTTTCTTGGAGCAGTTCTTTGCTCATGCACATTTTTTAGAATTTGCCTTTGAAAATGAATGTAAAAGTGTTCGCACAAACATGTTTGCCAGGATCATACTGTTCTGTTCAAGGCACTAGCCACTTTGTAGATGCATCTGCTTCTCGGATGCATTCAATGTTAAGCTACAATAACATGGTAGGGATATATTTCTGTCTTAAAAGAAAAATACAAGCATATATTTGCGGTTAAGAAGCAAGAGGGTTGTTTTCATACTCTGATGCTTTCGTTTAAAAATTATATTCATACATGTATCCTCTGAATTTTTGCTATGGAGTGTGTAAAGGCTTAAATTAATGCCGCTTGCACTTTAACCTGGAATCTTTTCTCTAAAGTGTTCTGCTCACACGAGTCTATTAAAGAATCGTAATTCTTCCTAATTCCAACCTGAAGTATTAAATTTGCACATCAGGCATTTAAAATGATTATAGGACATTTTTGTTGCTCCTGGACTCAAAATGACTAAA
Source organism: Jordanella pulchra (assembly GCA_034780135.1). NCBI lineage: Eukaryota > Metazoa > Chordata > Actinopteri > Cyprinodontiformes > Cyprinodontidae > Jordanella > Jordanella pulchra. The sequence continues at coordinate 8,653 of JAUZNJ010037585.1, read as the reverse complement.
CAGAGACGACGGGGCCTAAGAGTTTAGGTTTGACCCATAAGAGGTGGAAGTTTGAGCAGCAACTCAAAGTTGTGTGCAAGAGGTAATGAATCTGATTACAGGAATACATTTTCGTGACTGGGTAGGGTTTCTTTTCGGTGTCGGGCAAGAGCAATACAGTGATTTCACAAATCTGAATGAAGAGGAGGAATTTCTCCCTTCAAATTAGAAATGTGAACTAGTAAAAGCATCAGGACCTGACTTCTTGACCATTAAATGCTCCTTAGACAAATGTATAAATCTGGCATTGATTCTGTTCAGATTAGCAAATTTTTTTTTTTTAAGAATCGTATAGATGCTGTTTTGGTGTGGACTTGTCACACTAGGCAGCCCGAACTCGAATAGAAATGAATGTTCTGCACTTGGATCACAGCATCAGACTGTTCTGTGTGAATGTTTTAATGCATTTTTATTTTTATACTGACAGATTCACCTTTTGAAAGAAAGAGCCTTTATATACCATTAAAAGTTTTGGTTAACTCTGTGATGAGGCTTTTTTTTGTGTGTGTGTGTTCTTGGACTTCCAAAAACATTTGCTTTTCAGATGTATTTTCAAAGACAAATGACTGCATTGTTGTTGGCAAGTTTAAATTAATATCTACATACTCTTTAACAGGTGTTGACCATACATCTATTAATGGATTTAGCACCAAGTTTGGGCTTTTTCAATAAAGTTTTCCCATATTTTCCATTAATGCCACAAAGCAAACCCAAATAGTTTGCTGAAACCCGCAGCTAACTATAACACTTTTCATAAACTTCATTGGTGTTGGATGGGAGGTTACTTTTAACTTCCAAAAGTGGAACTAAATCTGAACTGCATGATCTATAGAGGTTTTTCTTTTTTAAATTGATTCAGTGGTGTAATTTTTACTGATTCATCTTTTAGGGAACCTGTGTAGAAAACTAAACTCACATGTTTAAACTAACAAAGTTGAAAAAGCTCTGCATTGCTAGTATATTTTTTGTGTTGCTTTTTTTAAGCTAAGAGTGGTTATTTAGGATTTTTTTTTTTTTTTTTTTTTTGCAATTTTGGTTCCAAGTTTGAATGTTTTTGAAAGGCAAAATTGTTCAACCTGAAAAACTTTCAACAAAATGCAGAGATTTTGCCAAGTAAATAAGTATTGGGTGCTGGTTTTCTAAGGCCCTATATTGGGACAGAATTGTGTTTATGAGACAATACTTCATCTTTGAGAAAGTCTTTATTTCCAAAACATCCTTCAGTAAAAGCATTTTAGGCTGAAGAAGGGCTAGCCTGGTCCTATGTCTAAAACTGTCACCAATTGAGTAGTGACATCATTGATGCACAAGCCACTGAACAGACTGACGCAGTAATTGCACTTAATGAAAAGCTCACATGATGCGATGTAAGAAGCACTGTCATTGTGGATGACAAAGAAGCACTGATCATCTCCTGAGGCAAACAAGCAGCCTCTGATCCCTTTGCCCTGCTGTGTTAATGTGGGTCAGGAGCACAACTCCGTATTGTTTAGTCTGTGAACGTCCACGAGGCAGCAGATGCCCTCAACATATGACGTAAACTTTATGCAAAAAAAACAAACATGCAGTGTTAAAGCTTTATTTAAAATAAAATGTTATGCTTAAGATCATTGTAACTTCATAAAGCTGTATGTTATTGTATTACAACTAACTTCAAAGGTGCTATGCTAACTACTTTTGTCTCTTTGCTAAGATGAGTCAGCTTTCTCTTGGCTATGCTTTCATGTTTTATCTGAAATTTCTGGAAGCTGTACATTTCTAGACTTGAGATCAAACCAAAAAGGAAAAAATGCTTGAAGATTTCTTGCCTCCTTGCTGACCTGGCTGTACTTTATTTTAAGATTATTTTTCATTTTTTTTCCCACCTTCTTCAAATTTGAGCTAGCTTAAATTTAGCTCTAGTTTTAGAATTTAAGCAAAAATGTTTGCATTAGCTTATTGTCCATTCTATTAATCTATAGGAATAAATACATGAACAGTAAAATAAAACACGTAGGTTGTAGTGTTTCGCCAAGCTAGGCTGTTAGCTTATTCAACTCTGATTAGCGGTCATTTCCTTTGCTCTATGCACATTTGCCGGCCTTTATTTACAGACCTGATGTGTACCCTCTTATTGTGAAGGTTTTACTTATCTTTTAATTTTCTAAATAAAATTTTGTTAAGGGGAACTTAAGTTTTTAATCTGCCTCATCTAATAATTGTGGGAATCGACAGCTGGAATTAAAAGTTCTGTGTTTAAGAATGATTGACTAGGTTAGATTTATTAGTTTTTGCTATATACTTGATGAAAAAGATTAGAATGAATAGGAACTGTGTTTTTGAAAAGGTTAGGCTAATGATTTAGCAGTTTATTTTGCTATGTTAAGTTGAGCCTTTAGGTTAGCTTTCTTAGCTCCAGTTTCAAATTTTAGGTTAAATATTAAAGGTGGTAAATTAGAGTTCTCATTTAACATCTTTTTCTTATGTTTGGAGGAACAGCTAAGTGGCCATCTTGTGCTGAATGCACTAATGAATCGGTCGAAGCATGCATGTATCAGTACCAATACAAGTAGAAGAAAAGGCAAATATTTGCCCAAAATATCAGCTGGTTGATGTATCAGTCTATCTCTACTGTAAATGTTTGTTATGTACAGTTTGTTACGTACAGTGTTTGTTCCTTGTAGGATAACTAGTGTTTGCTTCCCTATGCTAATAACTTTCCTTGGTTCCATTTTTATATCTTTTATACTTGATTTAAAAGGTTTGTAATAAAGTGAAATGTAATAAGCAAGGTCTTATTGTAAATCTTTGCCTTGGGTGAAATAATGTTTGTTTTTTTCAGTGTTTCCTGTCTTTATTTTAGGTTGAGCATCCTTTCTGTTGAGACTTTCATATTTTTGTATAAGAAAAATGTAAGCAAACTTAGTATTTTCATCTAAATTGACAACATAAATGAATAAACTAATGTGAGGAAAAGTGAGTGAATGTATAAAAAAAAACTATTAAGATTCTGTAATTTACTGTGTTTTGCCATATTAGATCAGCTTGTATTCCCCTCTTTAATGTGAGCTAACCGCACTTTCAAGTGTTTACATTTTTAAAAGAATTGATGGCTATGAAGTGTTAAATATCTGATTTTAGCAACAAAAAAACTAAAGTGTTTATCTGTTTAACATCTTTATCAACTACTTGGGAAAAATAAACTCTTAATAGTTTATTTCGGGATCAATAAAGTAATTTTGAGTTGAATTAAATCCTGTTCATAACTTCTTCTTGTTCTTCTCTGCCAGTTTGTTCAGAGGAGCTTTCATTCTCCGAGAATCGATTATACCTTTATGAATTTCAAAGTGGTAAATCATGTTTCTCATCTAACTTTTTCAGGAAGCTGTATCAAAACAGTTTTTCTGCATAAATAACTTTGCACAATGAGTGTAATTTTAGGTTTTGCATGTGTGGGTTTCACTGCTCTCTATAAAAAAACAACAACAAAATATTATCTCCCTAATAAGTGGTCACTCCAGCGAAGTAGTGAACGCCTCATGGAAAAGTACTGGGAATGTTTTTATGCTGCTGAAACTGATATTATCTCAGCTCCACTATGCTGCCCTGGCAGCTCATTTGCCAAAGCTCTTGGATCTAGTGTTGGTACTTGAGATCCGTGGTGTCAACATGATTCATCGAAGCTTGGACAGTGAGGGACGGTGTTGTGTTGTGCTGCCAAGATCTATCAGAGTCGATCTTACAGAGGAGAGTGCTCTGCCTACAGATGTTTACCAGCTTTGAGCCACCTCTCTATCCCTCAGGGGGCTGACAGGGAGGCTCAAAGACACAGGATAGGCCTGTTTGTTGTGCAGTTCTAGGAGATATGCCAGGCGGGTGTTTCCATGTTTCCTGCTGACCCGTTTAACAACCTCCTTTTTAGAAGATGGAAATCTGATAAACTTGGCTGGAGACTGATTGCTGGTCACCCTGGGACTTGGGTCTTGATGTGTTTATCTGTCTGCTATGTTTTTGTATATTTTATGTAAAACACTGTGTGTTTTTGTTTTTTTTTTTACTTTTGTGTTTCAACTTTTCTGTATGCTAAAAATGACACGTGTGTGTGTGTGTCTGTGTGTGTGTGGGGGGTGGGGGGTGTAGTGGTTTTTGGCCTTCAATATCCTGTCAGCAAACGTATGCTTTTATATGATACAATCGTATGTTTGGTCATAACAAGAAAATGTAAGTAAATATAAATTGTAAGTATATATAAATGTAAGTAATGTAAATGTAAATTAAGATTAAGATTTTGAACATAACTCTCTGTGCTATTGTAACATTTTAAATATTAAACCAGATGCCAGTTATTTAGCACTTGAGTAGCCATTTTACCAAATATATTTTTACTCTTACTTTTGTAATTTCTTGGATTACTACATTCTACTTTTAAGTAAAATAATAAAGTTACATTTTGGGTACCCTATCCACCTAGCATAGTAAAACAGACCATTATCATTAGTTCTTGCCATCAGCATTTCTTAATGGGAGCTTCATTGTAAAAGGTTACTTTTATGGACTTTGTCGCGGAAAGGGGTTTAGATTTGGTTTAGTGGTATTTGGCAGGTAGAGGTGTGAGTCCAGAAGGTGGCGCTCATACAGGTGTGCATTTATGTGAGAAGAACTATCTCATTGTTTTCTTGTTTCTATTAATGTTCCTATTCTCTCAGAAGCATAGATTTGTCCCTCCGGGCTCTATTTATAATCTGTGGACAAGGTACTGTTCATTTATCATGTTTTCTGTTAAACTCATCGCGGCACTACTCGATCACCACTGCAAACATGAAAGAGATCCCTGGAGGAATCCCCACTATCACCAAACTTCTGTAGCTCCTAATATGTGCAAGACTACAAGAAGAGATTTTAATGCATAAAATAAAATGTTTTTTTTTAACAATGAACAGGATGTTAAATATAGCACAAAAAAACTAAAATCAAATGAAAGTAACATGACAAAACAGGGAAAAAAGGTCAAATTTGTATATATTTGTACTAGCTTTCATTCACAACTCCTTTCTGCAAGTTTTAGTTTGACCTGAAACTGCTCTCTGACCTGGCCGACCTTCAGTCTGATCAATTCTAGCGATTCATAGAAACACTTGCTAAAGAGTTTATTTTAGTGATTTGGAAATTTCCATGTTTAGTTCAAATGAAATGTTTGCATTTCAGTTGAACTGAATAGGTAGGGAGTTCATATTGTATTGAAATACCTTTAAGATATTCTACTTGTTTGAACTGTCATAAATTAAAGTGTTGCTGAAAACAATAGGCAGAATAAATATGAAAGGCTGATTTTTCAGGGTACAAACAGCGGCACTTCTAAGCACATTTTAGGTTAGATTTATGTAGTTTTAACCTGATAAATAACTGATCATGGTTAATATGGCCTGATGATTAAAACCCTGGCATTAACAGAGGCTTTTCTTTCCTTTTTATCATGGCTGTAAGCTGAAAATAATAGTGCATAATACAAGCTTACATTAGCTTGTTAAAGGAACATTAACCCACAGAGGTGGTTTGTTCCTCCATGTTTTGCTGTTTTAGTTTTACACATAGACAAAGAACACCTCTTGGTCCGATCAGATTATACTAACTCAAGTACAGCGCATCGTTTTGAGTATCAGGTGGTTTCAGACCTTTAATAAACTATCATGAGGGCTGTAGAGTGAAATAAAATATCCCCAACAAGCACATGATGCACAGATTTCACAGCAGCGTATCCCTAAAAGAACCACAGATATTTTGAGATGTTGCTATGCTGCATGCATCCAAACAGTGTTTGTCTAGCTGCTGTTTGACCTTGGGCTTTGGTAGCTGGCAGCACCTCCATAACTATTGAACTGCTGGCGGGGAAGTTGAATTTCTCTGGCATCTTACAGGTGGGCGTTGGCTTGCTTTTGTGCTTTTATGGGCCTCTGTTGGAGGTGGGCTGTGAAATGAAACACCGTGACAGCAAAGTCTCTGTAAAGCTGGGGGAAACTGTTTGGAGGGCACTGAGTGGAAATTTGAGGCAAACATGGAGTGTGGTGCAGAGAAAATACTGTGATGGGCACCAATGAGTAGAAAAAAGGCAACAAAGTTGAACTTTTTAAAGTCTTATTTTAGAAATGATGGAAATAATTCATACTTTTGGCCTGATTTTGTCAACAGTCTTGTTCTGAAAATCTAAGAACCACAATAAAGTAGTGCTATAACACCTCATCTGAATCCCTGCACTATATACTAAAAGTCTATTGAAATGCTTTTAATAAAGGACTGTTTTTTAAATATTGTGTTGGTAGAAAATTGACCAAAACGCCATTATTGTTTCTCTCTGTATTATCCTAATTTTAATAAAGTGTCTTTAAATTAATTCCACATAGCAGTTAGTTTGATTACCATTCAAAATGTTCCCTCTCTTTAAATAATCTTGCGTGGATTATTTAATATTATTGTACTGTAGTTTTACTGTATAACAATTTTCTTACATTAACTAGAAATTATTGTTATTTAGATTTAACTGTGAATGTACCCTTAGTTGTTTAGTAATCGGTTCCGGGTTAAATTTACTTGTGACATCGGCTCTTGTAAGGTTCAAAAGAAGGAAAAGGTGCATTAAGAAGTAAATGTACAAGTCAGACTAAAACCAAATACATTTATTGACTGAATGAAGCTGAAAATGTGATCATCATGATTCATTTTAAAGAGCAGTCAATTAGCCTCCTAGTGATTTTCATGACCTACTGTGGGGTCAGGACCCTGGCTGTAGAGGAACATCACATGCAGAAATTCGTTGCAAGATTAGCTATACTGCTACTGCCATCTTGTGGACTTCTAATAAAAAAAAAAGTTTTAAACAAGCAAGGATAAAAATAACATTAAATATACTGATATACACACATATGAGTGATTCCTGAGTTTCGAGATAGAATGGTAATTATTTCTAAAGTTTATGCTTTTTAAATACACGTTAAGGTAAAGGCTTCCAGTTGCAACATTTGTTAAAGCACATTTTTACTGGACCTGAACCAGAACCTTGTCAACACCATGAACTGATATAAAGATCTTGTATCCCTTTACATTTTGTAGCCATATTGCACAGCTCTGCTGTTTACTGCTCCTGTAAATAATAAAAAATAAATAAAAAAAATCAACAGCACTCTGTTAATTTACTGGCCTTACTGGGCTCCTTTGTTTCAGTCTTTTGACTCCTTTTGTTTATGCTTCCAAACTCTGTCTCTTCTAATCTCTTTCTTCACCATTATTGACATGTATTTTGTAGTTTTTCTCCATCTTCTCCCTCCTTTCTCAAAAACTCTTCATTCTAGGCTGGCTGTATTTTTTTTACTCCTTTCCTGATATTTGTTCCTTTTTGATACGTGTTCCTTCTCTTCTGCACTCCTTCATTTATAACTTTTCTTTAATTGTTCAAGCCCAAAAAACATTCAGCACCATTTGGATGTCCTGTCTCAATGCTTAGATTTGTTTTATTTATTCTTTTCATTGCTGAATGTCTTTACAGACCTAAAGCAGGAAAAATGTTTAGATGTTCAGATTTCATAACTGAAAATCGTTCGAGTAATTTTATGTAGTTCGTATAAACTTCTGATTGCAACCAAAACAAGTACTTCTCTATAAGTTCTGTAGTTAGTGCCAACTGTTTGATTTTAAGACTGTATTTAACATATATGTGTTCTGTGATTGTTTTTCATCAGCATGTTGAGCTTTTTTCAGTCATTTGTTCTTATGCTGTTACCCCAGAGCAGATGATGGAGGAAGAGATCACACTCTTCACAACAGACTGATAGAAGATCTGCAGCATGTGGCTGCAAACAGTGAAGGACCTAAGCTTACTTAAGTCCAATCTGATCTGTCCCTTCTGATGGACTGCTTCCCAGTCTCATATCCAGTCCAGTTGAACATCAAGGTATTTGTGCTCCACTTGTTCTAGGATGCTTTTATCATTCAACTTGTTTCTGTTTCTTCTGAAATCAACAATCACCTCCCTTGTTTGTTTTCGTTCACATTCAGGATCAGATGACTGTTTCCACACCATGCCACGGCTCACCTGCTGCCTGTACTCAGCATCTTATCCAAGTCTGATGCAACCAAAGACTGGAGAGTCATCAGAACATCTCTGGAGGAGTCAGAAGGTTTTGGAGAGCAAATACTTGTTACACCCCACACAGTGAGATTGGTTTTATTACCAAATGCACACATTTCTAGTTTGCCAGATTCAATAGAGTATTCAGATATACACTGATCACAAATAACTTGTGAAATCAACTTTCTCTAGTGTGAAGTGTCCTTACCTGCACTATGCATACACTGCCCTCCGCAATTATTGGCATCGCTGTTTAAGACGTGGTTGAAGACTTAAAAAAATGTGCCTTTCTTTTAAACAACAAAGAACCGAAATACAAAAAAAGAGAAACAACCTTTTATTTTAGTACTTTACTTTGCTGGTAAAAATAAAATCACACATTCAGAAAATAAAAAACATGAAATCATGTGTCCCGCAATTATTGACAATTCCTCTAAATAATGTAATTGATTTCCTTTAAATGTATTTTTCTGTAGTTGCTAAAGTTGGTCAGGGTATCTAGGAACTTTTAATTAG
>JAUZNJ010037584.1:0-11404 GCA_034780135.1 Jordanella pulchra | reverse complement strand
AGACCAGAGAAATGGCTCAGGTTACAAATGGCACCGGGCTCGCTTCTTCAGAATAACAGTCAAAGAAGCATTTTATACAAACACAAACTGCTTGGGAAAACATTAGTCTCAACATGTAACAGGCAGGTACATAGTTAGGGTTTGAATAATAGAAAATAATCCTAACAATCCTCTACTTACTATCCTCTAGTTACTTTTACTATGTGCACTGGTGATTTCAACGTTACCAGGTGGTTTTGATGCTTAATACATTCATTGAATAAAAAAAATTACAAAATTCTACTTTCTTAGTGTTGCTCTGCAGTCTATATCTTTGGAGCATAAATAGGTTTAATTTCAGTCTTCAGCAGAATACTCAGTTCATCTTTCATGCTCCACCCAGTTTGTTGTCCATTGTATGACTGAAACAACTCTTCCTCTCTTTTCTGAATCTCCAGGTCCTAAAGCTGCTCATTATGGCTTGGGACCGCCGCCTTATCTTCACCATTGGCACATCCAGCACCACAGGAGAGTCCGATACGGTGGTGTGGAATGAGATTCACCACAAGACAGAGTTTGGCTCCAACCTGACCGGCCATGGCTATCCTGACCCCAACTACTTGGACAATGTTTTGATGGAGCTGTCAGCTCAGGGTGTGGGAGAAGACAATCTGAAGGACTGATGGCCAGCCAGACTGGCAACCAGCAACTAAGTTCAGCATCCTTCAGAGAACAGGGACAGTGCATGATCAGCCACGACTCCTTAATTGCTTACAAGCTGAAACATTCTTCAGTGGCTGAATAAGAGCAATAGAAGCAGAAACGAATGGTTCTGATTTACGTTTTATCTCCAACCATGTTGATCGATGCCTTGAGTCCACAATGAGCTCGCTCTCCTTGTAACAGGATGAGGGTGTGAGGGTCATTTTATACTCTTGTTGGAAGCTGCAAGCTCCATTTTGTGTCACCCCCTTTTAAATGAGCACCTCTAAACATTCAACACGTAGCAGTTGAATGGTCAGGGTCCAAATCAGACATAATTTAAAGGTGAAGGTCTTGAATGCATGACCCCAACTACTGCTGCATTATGGACGATGAGCAAAGAACTACGGCAGGGTGAGGAGACACTGGATCACTTGTTAGCATGGGGAATCATTTTACTGTTACCTTTTGATTTTACAATTAATTACCCTGTTTCAAGTACCTTGCAAAAGTATTCACACCCCTTTTGTCTCTTAATAACATCCAACTCTGATTATTTTCTCAAGGTTTTATGTGATGCAAAATAGCCCATAGTTAGTTTAACGACTCCCACATTTTGAAACATAGTTTGGTTAAACACATGTTGCAAATTTACACATCAATCAAGCACCACACAAAGAACAAAACGTTCCTTTACTTGACAAACTTTAAACACATCATTTTGGGGCTCTCCTAATGTTCACCTCATGTCACTTTTCCAGAAATGCCAAATTCATTTTCTTTCTTCTGAACATTTGATCCGTGCAGATTCTCCAGTTACCATGGCTTTCTTTCTCTGATGAATGCGCTCCTCGTCCTGTCTGTCCGTTCAGGGGACCAATCATGTCTTAAATTTGTGATGAAGATTGAACGGTGCCCCACTGCAAAGCTTTAGGTGTACATTAATGTTCTCTAACGAACCTCTAATGCCTTTACAGAACAGCTGGACTTACAGATTAGACTGAACACAGATAGGCTTTATTTATCATATAGAACTGTGAAATCAGCACGCCTCACTTTTTACATTTTATCATTTTTCTTTTCACATTTTTTCTGTTACTTTAAAATTCATCAACACACACAAAAAAAATCCAAATATAAAAGTTTTTTTTATAACTTTAGAACCTATGAGCAAGAGAAAGGGGTGTGAATACTTCTTTAAATAACTTTTAAGGTAGATATTCTATCTTGGATAAAGCCTTTTCATGCCACAGCTATTTTTATATCTGTTAATTAGTAAGCATCCTGCAAATCTTTATATTCCCACCAGCTAAAGACTTGAAGGTGTATTTTGGACGGTTACTTTTGTGGGCGGACGGGTGATGCAGGCTGAAAGGCTGCTTGCTGTGAGCTAAGAAGCTGAGGGTGTGCAGCAGGATTTGCTCGAAGGTTAAACTCATTCATTTTGTCAGCATGAAGACCAGACTGACCTCTGTGAACAGAAAGCCTGCTTTATGATCCTCCACTGTTGAAAGTTTCTCAGCCTTTGGCTCAATCCATCATACCAACCATACAGGAGAAGCGAGTGTGTGATCGCCTGCTTGAAGTGTCGCAGGCCTGGTTTTAAGGCCCCGAGTGGAACAGCTGATTGTCCAGACGGACGTTTCTGTCTCAGACACCAATATATATATTTTTTTCACAGCGATTGTGAACCCTGTTTGCTGTTGGGCTACATACGTAGTTCAACATGCTGTACAGCGAGCGGTGCAACATTTTATTTCTTGATTGGGCTCTTGCAGAGTTCTTAAGGCTGCTCCTGATGTATGGCCTCACCCTCGCTTCTTCTCAGCTGTAGTGCTTTGTTCAAAGAGGGGTGCAACATTTCATCTTGTATATTGGCAGAGAAGGTATTTTTTCCTCAGATTTAAAGAAAGTCAGTTTAAAATTTTCAAGGTCCTTTTAATGCTTCCTGTCAGCCTGGTGGTGGAGTGCATCTGATCAATTTTAATGAGTTGGGCCACTAGTAAGAGTTTTATTAAGAGGGGGGTTTGGAACGAGGTGCATCAAGCTGTGGGCTGAATCATAGTCTTCCATAGCACCTTGAGGCAACTTTTCTGTTTAATCAGTCTTTTTATTTTTTCTAGAAGATGTCAATAATTGCTATTAATTGTCTTTTTTATGTTGATGTTTATAAAATGGCTTGCAATGCTTTAAAATATATATAGATATATATGATATATAATTGCAGATGTGAAATACCTTTAACTTCAAGCTGAGTTTGAGTCGGTGGTGTGTTCAATTTATTTTTATACTCTTCAATATATATATCTATATATATAGATATATAGATATATAGATATATATATCTATATATAGATATATATAAAGATTGTCCCACATATTTATACAGAGGCACATGTCAAAATAGATTCTGGCAAAGTTTGTCAGGGACTGAAACGTGTGTGACTTGTCATGAATGTTGTATATTACAAGTATTGTTAGAGTGCGGCTGTCTTTACCCTCGTGTAGAATCTGCGTTTCCGATTGCTTGGTGGACACCAGTAATTTACCTTAATGGACTTTGTTATTGGTGAGGGAACTTTAGCAGCATGAAAATATTTTTTTCTTTTAAGCATATAGACCACTTCTTCATTTTTTTCCATCTGTCCAAAACTTAAGAACCCCTTTGTGAAGTTTGAAGGTAAAAGAAAATGCCTGGGTAAGATTACACATCCATATGGAAGAGTTTTTGTTTTTTCCCAAACAAAAGTATTTTACATGGTTAATGGCATTCAAAATAAGGATATCACCACTTTTATTTGTCATTATCTGCAATAAAGTGATTAGGAAAGGAAAAGTCACTAAGAAGAAACAATAACCCAAAAACATAACTATCGCAAAACACGCCTGTTGTATTAGCTACAACTCAATATATCAGGTTATATTAAAAAAGAAAAATATCCAGTTTCTTTTGCATTGAAGCAGTGATCTTTTCATTGTTTAAAATATTACTAAAATAACCAAACAAATGTTGATAGAGTAAAAAAGGAATTCAGATTTAAAATGAAATGGGTAACACATCTCCCTCCCAACCTGTTGGTAATTCTGGTAAAGTTGTGGGGAAAAACTTTGAAGTCATTACTAATTTCTTTCTTTGTGCATTTTCTAACATATTATTACACAGAAAAAAGTTATTCATTTTTTATCTTTGTTGAAATAACAGACTGCTGCTGTTTTTTTAAATTACAGGTATTGCCAATCCTAACAGCTATTAAACTAAGTTTACTACCTTAAACCAATTGGTAATCCATAACCTCCTTCTTTCCTGCTGTGACGCACAGACTAAACTCCTTTTTGTCAATCTTCTAATTAGAACATGAAATTCCATTAAGGCAGTAGTTTGTCTGTTTGTTTTTTTTTTATTTGTTATTTTAAAGATTCTGGGAACTCTGTTAGTTTCAAACTCATCATGAAACTGATGAAATATCAGGACATTAAATGAAAAAGTCATTGACTCTGATAGAAATTAGAAAATGGGTCACATTGGATCAGTGATGAACCAAAATAACATGACACAAAGGAAATCATCTTCCATGGCTGTTTCACTTACTCGATCCAAATGATAGAAACCTTGAGCAAAAATAGTGCAGAGAGGAGTGGAAAATGATCCTTCTCTCTAAATGCTCCCACTTTGTAAAATGTTATTAGCAATGGATCAATTGGCAAAAGAATTAGGTGTGTGATTTACTTAGACCTTTACTTTTTAAAAATGGAATAATGCTGAAATAAATCAAAAACTGTGGATTTACCAGGGTCTCCAGTGATTGGTAGGGTTCTGTAGTGAAACAGATTGTGGGTAGTTATTAATGCAAGGTAATGCAAAGTTGCAACTTCACTGTAAAAGATTACAGCAACACTGCATAACTTTTGACCCAAGCAGTTCTACTCAAAAGCTCTGCAATGTAGCCCAAGAGAATTTGCTCCATTGCTGAATTATTCATGTAACCCAGAGCACCACTTTAGAGCAGTCTGGGCTCCCTTTAAACAAAATTAAAATGAAAGTTGCTTTTAGGATACAATCAGATCCATATCTGATCAGGCATGATTTGGGTTTTCTGATGTAGGATTAAATCTGGAGGAGTGAATGTGGCCTTGAGTTTACAAGTAACTCCATGACTCCTCAATCTGCTGATCCAAAGCGGTCTGCTGTCTGATTCCAAAACATGGAGGGAGACTGTTTAATTTTGGGTAGTGCAACCTGAAAGTTACAAGTCTAGCGCCCCTAGTGGCTAAAAGTTAAACATTCATGCTTTGGCATTTTTTTCTTGCTTGACAAAAGGTCTGGTAATTTTGCAAGTTACATTGTCCATGTCATCATGCAGAAAACAATAATAAATCAAAAAGAATAATCTCCAAAATATAATGTGATGATCTAAGGATTTAGAAAGCCCAACGAGACAAAACTACAGAGCAGCTCCAATCCTCTATATATCAATTTCTTCTTAGAACAGGACTCCCTTTAAATGGCTATTAATTAAAGTTTTGTAATCAATTAATCCTTAAACACTTTCTGACTCATTCATAAACCTATTTTGTATTAATAAAGGGTGAGCAAGAGACAAATGCAAACATTTTTGTTTACCAAATGGTGGCCCTAATCAGTTCAACTATGTATTTCTTTTAGCATTAGTTACCATGTGAACAAAATAATCACTAATAAAGATTTTTCTAGCATGTGTAATATGTCGAATGCATAATAAATACTAATGAATGAATTCTAAAATGTTTAGAGATAAATCAGTGACATATCCATTTAATATTTATTAGCCAAATCAAATAGGAGCCTTATTGTTACCACGGTACCCGTACATCTGCAGCACCAGACGTCAATTATCAGTGTTTTACCAGCAGTGACTGTAAAAACACACCTCTAATGTGATCATAAGCAGAAAGCTGAGGCAATTGGCTTGAGTGTTAAGTTATGTTCCTCTGTACTATAAGGAAATGAAAATCCTCAGAAAAAAAAAAATGAAAATACTCAGTTAATAGCTGGAAATCAAGCATATTCAAACATTTATTTCCTCTCAGCCAATATTTTACTTAACTGTCCTATAATATTTAGTGATATCTGCTTTTCTATCTTGATTACTGACAGAAGTGGTTAAAACCAAATGATTTCATGTAATCTTTTGACCCAAGCATTAAATACATTCACCACTGCGTCCGGTGCAGATGTCCTCCTCTTCACCTTCCCGACGCCTTTTTCTAAAAATGAGATGGACAAAGCTTTGAATCAGGGATTTTCTTTTTTTTTAAAATTTTGGATAAAGTTTCAGGAAGAAAAGTATCTGTCTGAACAAAGAAGAAAGAGAAGGCTTTTATGCAATTTCCTATTTTGAAGCTCTAGTACATGGCTTGTGTGTAGCAGGAAGGCAGATATATTTTGTTGTTTTGTTTTTTTATGACTGTAGATGTTTCTGTTATTGTTTGCCTACCTCCTGGTTAACAAGCAGAGGGGGTTGCAGTTTGAGGATGTTAATATGCTATGTATTTAAAAACATATATTTTTATGTATTTTTTAATGATTGTCTTAAAAAAAAAAGATTTAACATTACTGCTTCATGCTGTTTATTCATTACATTGTTTTCCTTTTGACTAGAGCTCAGATAAGTGATTAAATCTATTTGTTATAATATATATTTACAGCTGTACTCTCTTCTAGTATCTGCTGCAAGCAGTTGACATATTTTTTCCGTCTTTCTATATATGTATGTATGTATGTGTGTGTGTGTGTGTGTGTGTGAGAGAGAAAGAGAGAGAGTTGGTTGTCCAGTGGTTTAAGTCAAGATGCAGTAATGTTCTTCTAGAGGTGCATGTCAACCAAATGTCCGTGTATTGACAATGCATAGCTCTCTGTGTATGAAACATCAGTGTTTTTGAAAAAAAAATGCCACTGTTTTTTTTCTGGTGATTAATTTCTTTAGTTAGGGAAATCCTATAGCCCATATTAGTATTTATTTTAGAACAAAATATTATCAAAATGACATTTTGTTTTATTTTATTACCAAGCAAAACATATATATTGTTTCATTGCGCACAGTCTGATATATTTTGAGTGTAAATATCTCTGTTGCTTTTTTATCATTTTATCTTCTAATGAGTGAAAAGGTTCAAATTTGGTTTCTCAGAGAAAGCAAATATTGCATAAGACCAAATTAGAAAAGGGTTTCATGTGGAAATCTAACAGTCAGGTTCTGGTCTACAGTCATGGAGCAGACTGCTTATTTTACAGTTTTCAGGAGGCAGTCTTTAACACCCACCACAAAAAGCAAATTCTAAAGAAGCTAAAGAACTTTTTATGTCCATTCAACTGTACATTGGCTCAAATTGTAAACGGGCAGCTTCTTTAGCAATGATCTCTGTTGCTTATGCCCATTTTTTTCCTCTTATCTTTCCATTAACATGCTTTCATACAGAGCTACATTGACAGGTTTCTTTAGCAAATCTGTCGCTGTTGACCGTTCTTTTACAGTTTTCCTTCCACTTAACTTTCTTTCAACAAACTTGCACACAGCATTCATTCATTCTTTAACAATGATCCGTCTTTTGTTTTCTCGTTTGCTGTTTTTTTCTTCCACCAAATTTTCATTAACAGACAATATTATAGAATATTCTGAACAGTAACATATATGGCTTCCGTTTAATGAGAAATGATTCTCTAAATATCAGTGGTTTATCCATGACTCTATGGGCCAAGATTTTCTGTTCCATGCAAACTATGCGACACATGGGTTTTACTCTTCATTACAAGAAAAACAACTATTAGATGGTTTATTGATTTACTGAGATGCTAAGAGAGCATTGAGATTCACTTCTCCACTCGACAAACACCATAAAACATTGAACTTTTTATTTTTAAAGGCATTTATGTGTGCCATTGTACTAAATATTTTTGAATGACCCTTAAATGTATTTTAATTAAACCTTAAGCAGTGTGACATTAACAAAATGCAAGCTATTGAGAGACACTGATTAAACTATAAAGGGCTTCTTAATCAAACAGTCTTTATTGAATTGTGATGACCTTGTTGCATGTTTGTGTGTTCCTTGTGGAAAAAATAAATAAATGTGCCCCTTGGGGCTCTGGGGGATTTTCTCACCTTGACTCTGCCTCATTTTTTTCTCCCCATTTCTGAATAACCCTGGGAAGTGTGATGTGCTCTTGTTTGTGCTGCTCCACAGACATGTCTCTGCTCTGCACCTCGTTCTATGGATCGAAATGAGCTTCGGGGGAGCTGCACAAATGCTTTTCACTCGTAGTAAATCTGCTTTATGGTCATTTTTGTTACTGACTCTTGGAGCTGTGGTTAGAGGAAATAAAACTGAGCTCTGCGATCTGCTGGTGTCTGGATTCATTCAACTCACCCATCCAACACCGGTTTCATTAGCACGGACCCAGCAGCTCCTGGATCAGCTCCCCTCTGATTCATAGTTTTGATAAAATGATTAATCTAACCGATGGAGCGGCGAAGAACCTATAAATAAGGCATTTATGGGTTATAGCAAAGTAGCAGCAACGTCACATTATTTGTTAAATCACAAATAAATAGATGTGGTGACATTTAATTAGAACAGTAGCCTGTGGACTAATTGCTAGTGCCACTTTATTTCTTTTGTATCACAATGGTTGAAGCGATTAAATCAAATCTGAACAGTTACAAATACACCTAATATAAATCATTACTGTGTGCATCCAAAAAAACATACAAAGTTATCTGTTTTGTCCTTCCAGTAATGTTTTATTCTGGTTCTAAAAAAGACTCATCAATTGGCAAATAAATACTTTCAGTTTTTCAAAGAAAAACAATTCAGAAAAAGCAGAATAAATACAAAGTTGAAAAAACTGACGTCTATTGGTTTACAAAAGAAAATCAACTGATCATCAAAAGGCATCATGTTTATGTCATCTTAAGTTAGTTATATTTTACATGCCAACCATAGGAATAAAAACTATGCATTTTGAAGGTTTGGAGTTCAGATGTGCTTGAATTCCTTTGAAAATATGGCTTTTTACAATAAACAAATCTACAAATCTTGTTGAATTTCCGTCTCTCTCTCTCTGTTCAAATGCAAAATAAAATAAATCTCTTTTAAAAATCTTAAAATGTGAGATATCTATTTTTCTAATTCTTTTTAGATCACTGTTGATAGTGACATTTCACACATTCTGAGTAATATGACAGTGTACACATGGTGTCCGGCAAAAGCATCCATGCCCATAAACTGGTGCAGTTTTATCACAGTAAAACCGCAAACATTGTCAGTTGCAACCTTAAAACCACAAACTAGCAAACAATTTGGATACTGAAATAGTGTTTACTGCAACAAAAGGTAGTCTGTTCCCAGTTTAAATCAAGTTGTTTTTGAAAGAGTTTTTTTAAAAAAAAGGACCTGGAATATTGAAAGCGTATGGCACATCTGCCAACCTACCAAGATTTGGCCATCTGAACTGACAGACCAGGCAAGGAGAGTCAAAGAAACAGCAAAGAGCTTCATTGTGTTAAAGAGAAGCAGAGATGTACAGTTCAGATGTGAGAATTTGTCGACAGGACAGCTAGTAGTTGGCACTCCAACAAAGTTTTATTTACCTAGCCAAATGAAATAGAGTCTCATTTTCCCACATAGAGAAAATTGCAAAATGCTATTTTTGCCAGAACACTAACCCTGCACAACAGCCTTTAAATAGACACCAATTGCTCACCGAAACATGGCAATGGCAGCATGGTGCTCTTAATCAGTAACAGAAAAGCTTCTAAGAGTCTAACACGAAATGAAGTTAAATATTTTCTTTTGTGAAAGAAAATATGTGAAAGTTGGCAAAGGGTTTGAGACAGATGGAGGTTCACCTTCCTGCAGGAAAACATCTCTAAAAACACAGCCAGAGCTACAATGGAGTGGCTTAAATCAAAGCATAAACATGTGGTAAAATTGCCCGGTCACAGTCCAGACCTAAAACCAACTGAGAATCTGATACTAGAAGCTCAAAATCCCTCTCCAAATATTCTAACAGAGCTTAATGGCTTTTTGCAATGAGCAGACAAAAATGAAAGCTAATAAACGCAGAGACTCCAGGGCCTGGGAACAAATTCACCTTTTTGCAAACCATTTTCTTCTATCTCGCAATCATGAATAACTGTGTTGTTCAGCCAAGGAAAATCAGAATAAAAAAAACAAGGTTTGTGGTTGTAATGATGAAACTATTCTTTTCAACATTTTTTCTTTGTATAACATCAGACATCAATGTATAAGGCTTTAAAACTCAGACATGGTACCACCTGTATGGCAGAAGTAACAAACACTCAGATCAAATCCAACATTTTCCCTGTGACACTATAAGCCACTCACTGCTCTTCAAACACTAAACCTGTTTTTCAGTTAGGTTAGTTCTGGTTTGTCAAAACCAATTTGGCATCTCTAACACAGCCTGTAACCTTTCACTTTAATTATAACTCATGCAAATTTCAAAATAGCTACATCAAATGTACTGACATAAAACTAAAAATGCAAATAAAAATGTACATCACAACTCAATTTATATATTCAAATGGCTGCAGCACCAAACAAAAGCTGGTTGTTTTGTAAAAAGGGTCAAAAGTAACGTGTAAACACTACTAATCCTGCTCACTTTGAGATAATCTTGTAGTGGAGTCACCTGTGATGGAAAATTAGCTGCTACAAAGTGGCCTTGGCGATGAATCCCTTAGTCAGTGTACTAAACACAAAACATAAACCACAGGTATTAAATCACCTTACATTTAGGTACTGTACATTACACTACAATGAGCCGTTTGCATAAAAATGTTCAGAGTCCTGTACAATATTTGGAAATATAAAAGCTTTCCACAAGTAGGGGGCAAGCCATGCAACAGACTGCTTCTTATCTACAGAAACAATATCACACCATGCTGCAAAGTCCCCCTCCAGTTCAATATGGTGTGTCGTCATCTTCCTTGTCGGTGACCTTCAGAAAGTACAGACGATTACAAAGCGCAAGAGGCTCCGCTGCTCCTTACAGCCTGGAAAAAGCTGAACGGGGTGGCGGTTTCTCCTCTATGACAATCTGGAGAGTGTTTAGCTAAAACTCCCCACTCCTACTACTCCTCACACCCACCCCTCCTTTTAGACCTTAACGGATCAGAGGCTGTGTGCAGCCTAGGGATTGAGAATGACTCTGGTGGCGTCTTCTTTTTCTCTCAGTTGGAAGGTTGCGTGAGCTTGCTCCAGATCCTCGATCACAACCAGCAGCCGAGCAGCAACACTCTGACCAGGCTTTGACTGCTGAGCGTTGCATTCAGCACCATCTAGGAGACGCACAATAATGGACTTAGACTTTCATAATAATTTAAATAATAAAAAAGAAAATTAAAAAGCTAAATAGGTTTTCCTTTGTCTAAAAAAACAGGTAAAATAAACTATCCAAACACGCTAATCTCTTATTGTTCTTTTGTCATTCAAATCTCATCTTACCTGTTTGAATATCAGGGTTTATCCTCTTTTCCTTATTGCCTGATGTCTGATCTGCATCTTCCTGCTCCAGGTACTTTTTCCTGCAGCATTAGAAATCAGTTATATTATCTCATGTTTACCTCTGTAAACTTCTTTTTTTCATGGACAGACAGACAGACAGACAGACAGACAGACAGACAGACAGACAGACAGACAGACAGACAGACAGACAGACAGA
>JAUZNJ010037582.1:0-11404 GCA_034780135.1 Jordanella pulchra | reverse complement strand
ATCCCCCCTTTCCTGTCAGCCTACTGTCAGAAAAACGAGCCACTAGTGCCGTAAAAAGCTAAAAAAAAAAAAAAAATTCAATTTATCTATATAGCGCCCTCTGGCCATCAGCAGCAGGCATTACAGTTGAAGTGAGACAGAAGGAGCTGGCGTTTGAATCTGCAACTCTCTGCTAGCAGGACAAACTCCTGCATCCTACTCTACTTTCACCCCCATTACTTATTATTACTGATGATTAAAAAGTTTATAGGTTAAAGGATGTGTCAGAGACAATCCTTGGGAGATTTTGCATTATACAGTTGATGAAATATCGCTGATTCAAATTTGTAGCTGCATGTCCATGATGGGAATTCCCCCGACCACCACAGCTTTTTCCTTTTCATTATTTATTAAATATTAGTTCATTAGAAGTACTCAGAGAAGCCCTTTTGACTGCTGACCCACTTGAAATAATAATTTTCCACCCCTATTCTTATGCTTTTGTGTTTGAACAGATCACTTTCTCTACATTTAGAGTCCTGGAGGAATTGAGAAGAAACTGAACAGGTGAGTGTGTCTTTGTAGAAACATGGAGGAACTTATAGAATTTAGATACCAAATTTCTGCAAATTGCAAGTAAGCTCTAAAATGTTTTAACCCCAAAACACATTTGGCTTCCTAAATTTGGCTCCAGGAGAAATTCACATAATCTACTCTCTGCATACCTCTGATTCCAGTCATTTCCCGGCAACCATCCTACTGACAATGGCTGAGCAATGACTTAATTGGCTCTAAATCAACTAGTAAATATTCCAGAAGAAAGATTACTAAAGAAGCAAACAAGCAAACCTGACTTCTGTTAAAATTACAACACCAAAACAATGTTAAAAATCAAGTCTAACCTCTTTTGGTTTGTGAGTCGATGACAGATGGTTGCAAGAGATTTAAAAGACAGATGAAAAGAGCCTCGGTGATCTTTATGTCTATCTTTCTGGAATCACCTGCAGTGATAACATCCTTCAGCCTCACTCCTGTCTGCTTGAGCGTTATTTAACCATTTACATCACCTGCTGCAAACAGGATGGTCTCCCCATATCACCATGAAGGGGTATGTTCTTTTTTGACATCTTTACCCTTTAAACTATGCAGCTTTGGACCATGAAATACTATTCTAAAGAAAACAAAAGTAAGATGAAAACAAAACTAATGTTGATGACAATTTGGAGCAGGTTTTATATAATTACAGATCAGAAGCAGCATGTGAGGTATGTCCATGTTCATTGCCTGTAGGTTGGACTGAACTTTTAGAAAATGCTTGAGTTTCCTTTCCTCATTCCCATGACAGTATATGTCTAAGGGAATTTGCAGCCTTAAGAAACTATCTTTCCTTTTTGTTTTATAATTAACTTCCATTTTCTGATGGATCAATATTTTGTTAATTACCATAAATCTATCCAATCCCATCCTTCTGATGAGCATCTTGCATGCACCACTTTGATGCCGACTTACATGTCTGCTGGGATTTGCCTTTGAGGGAGCTTTTTGTTGTCTCACACCAGACGGTGAGTCCATCCTCCAGCAGCTTCAGGCTGCGGCTCTTCTGCCACCTCAGGGAGCGAACTTTCAACATGCTGCAGCCCTGCATCATCACGCGGATGTCCTCGTTGTCCAAAATCCCTTCAGTGGAAACAGAGAGCAGAACAGGACAAGTGGTGTTCAAAAATGATTTTTTGGGAATTAAGAAAAAAGACAGAATTCAGGCATAGTTGTGATCAATAATGCACAAAAATTTGATCTCTTAATTTAATTACATTTGGATTATTTTTTAAAGAATGAACACCTCTGCTCAGTGTTTATGTGAAGGGGGATTTAAAGTTTAATTTCACGCTTTGGGAAGATAAATTTTCACAAAGCAACAGCAACATAAACTACTTTCTCTAACTTTGCTTTTTACTTTTTTATTGATAATCTGTAAATACATAAAATTCATTGTTTTTAAAAGGAGTGAAGTAAGATTTCTCAACATCAGCTAATCAAATAAATATCAATTTTATGGACAAAACCATGAAAAAAGAAAAGGTTTATACCTTCAGGAGGCATTCACTGTTGTGACACTGACAGTTTGGTTTCTGTGTTTGTTTAATGCTAGAGTCCTCAACTGTCAGTTTTTTTTAAAACCTTTGTTTCTCAAATGTTTTACTAAATAACAAGAGCAAGTCAAAAAAGCTTTTGAAAAACTATCTTTGAAAGTCACTGCTTAAAGTAGACCTGTTAGAAGACCTATTTCAAACAAGTTAGGATTGGTCTGTGGCCACAAAAAATATTTATTACATGTTTTACACAAAATCATGTTTAGAGAAATAGACTTCACCTCCTTAGTTTCTCATACTTTGAGGTCTGTTCAGAATGAGTTGTGTTAGATCTCTGTTGCCTCAGCTGTCCATCCCCCAACTCTTTACTCACACTTTATGGGGCGGGTTGGAGGGTTTAAACATAAGATAGAGACGTTGGAACGTTCTTAAAGTGGAATAACCCCTTCCTTCTTGACAGACATTTCAACCTTTAGATCATCTGTGCTTTTATGCATTTATTGCCTCTTGGCAGAGATTTTATCTGTTGTTACACCTTGAGGTCATTTTTTTTCCCACTTCTAAGGTTGCACTTTGAGATCGTTTTAAAATGTAAACGGCTTCACAAATAAAACGCATTATCAAGATGATTAAACCTTACCACACCTTCCTCTTGACTTCGCTGTGTTCCTGAGTCTGACTGTTTACCAAATGTTCTAAAACAAACTCCTAAGGTCTTCAGCCGAGATAAAAGTACACATAGTAGGTGTGCTCTTTACTAAACAGATCAATTCTGCAGGAAAATCGTTCCACTGAAGTTTATTTAGGTGTGTTAAGAGTGAAGAGCTCTAAATATAAATGCATGCCACACGGTTCTGATTTTAATTTTTAGTAAGCAGAAAGAATGTTAATCCTTCATCTTCTCTTCACAATTATTTCCCCTTTTCCGTTGTTATTTTATATAAAAGCCCAATAGAAATTATTGCATGCATGCATACATCTACGTTTATCAGTAAAGTGCTAAAAAAAAAACACATCTTTTGTTTCAAAAGAAACACACCAGATAAATGAGCAACTTCGACTTTAATCATAGCTCAGTTTAGAACAATAATCATAAAGAACCTAGAGGTCAATGTCTACTAAGAAACCACTACTGATCAAATAGTATTGCAAGACTAAAGAAAAATGCAAAACATTGATTTCTAATGCTACCAGAAAGCTCTCCTCTATTGTTAAAAAAAGAAAGTTTTTCTCTGGAGTGACGTACAGAGCCAGACTGAAAGCATTTAGAGAGGCTGTGGTTTGACCCTCAAGCTAGAAAATGCTTAAATGTGACCAGATTATAACATTGAGCCACAGAGGTTTGTTAGCAAAATTTTCCCATAAGGATGAAAAAGATTCATTTCTAGTTATCAGAAAGACCCGACAGCAGTTTTAGCTGCTTTTCTGTTTTACTCTGAGGTTCTATTTTATGCTCTAATCATGTCTTATGCATTACTGTCTTATTAATTTCAAATTGTTTAAAAAAAAAAAGCTTCTCCATCGTACACCAAAGTGTCTTCGTCTACTTTTTTACTATCTTGAGGCCTGTTTAGTTTGGTTGATGCTTGACGTATCTATATTCTGTGTGGAAATAAGACGCTCCGAATGCCACTGACATTTTAGGGGAAATGTAGGGCACAAACAGCAAGCTTACAGCACCACACTACATGTAGAAGTAGAAGTTTCCAACTTTTTTAATGCCTCTTACTGTCATCCAAGATTGACAGTAATTGGTTTCCAACAGTCTGTTGTCTTTGTTGTTATTTGTGAGCCAACAATGTCTACATTTGCAAATCCTCACCAGCAGGATCTGTCGCTAGTCCATGTAGTTCAAAATATTACTAAGTGCACAGTGCAGAAAAATTGGTTGTGCAGAAGCCCTACAGATGGGTGTGGAAGTTAAGATTATGTAATTTGACCTTGCAGAGCATAAATCAGGATTTTATCTTCAAAGTAGCACATCTTATCTCTCTATGCATCCAAATGTTGATTTAAAACCAAGTATTTTCAGACAGGACTTCAAGGGAATGCTTATTTTTAATGTTAGTCACAAAATCCAGATGTGGTTTACTGGAGCGTCTAAGCTGGTTAGCATTGGAAGGTCACGTATTTTGTTCCTAGGAGGATATTTTGCATAAATGGTCAAAAAAAAAATCAGGTTTTTATATTATTGTGAGAAGGATCTAGCTTCTATTTATTACTTATATTACATCTTGAGGCGTTTTAATAATCAGATGGTTATTTTAAAAAAAGCTTTGCTTCAGATAATGAGTTTTGCATGGGTGTTTTTTTTCTTTTTAAGTCAGTGACCAATCTGCCAGTAATGATCATCTGATGCTGGTCCTAAACTTCTTGACTCTTCCTGTCCCGTACTTCGGTCTCATTGGTGTTTCTGTAAGCAAGACGAGTTGATTATTATGCAGATAGTTTGATGGAGTCCACAGGATAATCCATTACTTCCAAAAAATAAAAAAAATCAATGAGATTCAAATTGAAGCCATTTGCATAAATGCTAATGCTTTAGTCATTAACCTCCACTGATTTAGTTCAGAACTCTCATTATAATTGCAACAGGTTTACTTTTATGCTTGCAGTCTAATATTTTCAGTTCACTTTATTTCCAAAACTTTAAAAGCTGTAAATTTACAAAAGATGACAGTCTAAAATATTATTTAACAATGTGCTTTTATATTGTTTTATTGTCCCTTAAACCCTCTTATCTTGTTAGGCAGTGAATAATAATTGCTCCTCATGGAAGAATAGACGCCCATCAGATATCGCAACTGCTTGTCATGTAATGTCTTTATCTTTCTTTGCCCCTTTGTGTTTGTGTGTCACTGTGAAAATTGCACAATATGTTTAACCACAAAACGTAACATGAAGTCTCACTTATCATTTATAACACTTTATTTCATTCAACAGTAGCCCTGAAAATGACTGATGATGGATTTAAAAGTAAAACTTACTGACCTACTGCTGTGGATTAGTTTAATTTACCATGAAATTAAAAGACGGCAGCTACTAAATGGTTGATGTCAGAAGGTTTCGCTCATCTTAACCATAACTAATTGACAGTATATAAACAAATGTGCTTTGATCTTTGATCCACACCAACCAATGTGTGCCCCGCTGGAGGTAACGTTCACTGCATATAGCTTCCTTACATAACCCTGTTTAACAAAGAAATATGATATCTCCCTTTAATGTGCGCATGCTTCCATTATTCTCTGCTGTTTTGAAAGAGGGAGCTCTCAAATAACCTTCTCAGTCCAAAATACCTGAATAGAAATTTGTTTTCAGGGTTTTGCTTCTTCTAGGCTCCTACAGTAAAGACTCACATGTGACATGGTTCCTTACTTCCCTCCCTTTAAATCTGAGTTCTTTCTGCTCTCAGCTCCAGAAGATAAACAGGGTTGGGGCCCTGAAAGCTAGAGCACACAGAACCCCCACTCCCTGCACACTGCTCCCCCCATCCAGCTTGAAGACAAAGGAATCCCCCTATGAGAGCTCCCTGTGTACCAAGCATGTTTTTCCAAGCTGTTCCCACTGTGCAGACCTGATTAAATGCAGGTCAGCAATCTCACCAAGCCATCCAACTACTCTTTATGCTGACATTTTTCCATCTTCTACAGTCTGAGAAATGATTTCAAACATCTTTGACCAATAATGCCAACAATCAATAAACAAACCAGCTTATAAAGAGGAATAAAATTAACAAATAAAGACAGATGGGATAACCTGTTTGGATAAGCCTGGATGTTTCTGTTTCAGGATTTATCTTCAACATGTCATGTTTAAAATCAAAGGTATGATCAATGTGCAGCTTGTAAAGTTTTCTAAATCCACATGATCTCTACAGCTCTCCTCCATTGATCCTGCAGATTTTCTCTCAGTTTAGACCATTTATAAAGTTGACCTTTCTTGTCATGAAACAATTGTGTTGCTGATTTAGCGTATGCTCGCACACAGTGAAGTTAAATTTCTCTTTCTCCACCTTTTAATATCAAACTCCTTTGGGACAATACAGACTCATAGTTTAGCCTTATTATATTTTTGTCCATGTAAGCAGAAGCCAAAGTTTAAGCCACCATTATTAATAGTGAATAAATTTATATTCACTATTTGACATTTTAAGTCCATTGGAGCATTTCAAACGATTCTATAATCATACGACCCTGTTTCTTCTAACAAATTGGTTGTTTTCAGTTGAGTAGAACAAACAGATGTTTCCATTATCATAAGAAATTTTTTTGATCAGATTTACTATGGTTTGATTTTTTACATCTTATAAAGTAGAGCTTTTACATCAGATTTGTACACCTTTAGGAGATAAATAAATAAAAGCCTGCAGACACATATTTTAAACATTTTGCTCATTTGTCCTTGAAAAACATTTATTGTTCTGAAAGCTTAGCTGGTAAATAAGTAAACAGAGTGAAGGACAAAACTCCAAAGTGTTGAATAGTCTTTTCTAACCATTGTCTCCCTGTAGAAAGTTTCTGTAAGCATTCATCTCATCTGCTTGGCAATTTCACACAGACGGGTTAACAATCCTAAATCTGAGAGATTAAATAATTCTGACTTAATTCTAAACAGCAACTCTATTTAACTCATGGGCGGTTCTAGACATGGGCAAACAGGGGCCAGTGCCTCTGTAAAACTGTCCTGAAGACATAAAACTAAAAGAAAATGATATACTGTTACAGACATAGTAACTGATCGCTCCCTTTTACATCTTTCAACTTATATTTCCTTACAGATCTGATTTTGTTATGATTTAAATATTAAGATCATAGCTTCAGTTAAATTTTAGATAGAATCACAGTTTTCTTCTGTTAATTGTTATTTGAACCATTAAAAAATATATATATACTCTCATTTGTTACAGCTGAATTTATCGTCTCTTATTTAAGTTCCAAGTTTGATTTGATTAAAACCTATAATTTTTTTTAACATGGGGTAAACAATGTGTTATATTCCTGAATTATGAATGTACATTGAACTAATAGTCTAAAGAATAGCTTTATTTGATCTTTTAGGATGTACTTATTTAGCAACTAATTATTTTAGTTGCCCATTTTCTCCATGGTAAGGGACTTTTTTTTACTTTTAGGTAAATAAAATAAACTTTTTTAAATCAAGATAGAAATTTTCATTTGGAACAATTTAAATAAACTAAATGATATTGAAATTTCACTTCATTCAGTGCAGAGCCACAAGTGGCTCTTTGGTTCTGTGGCTCTCATAATATATTTTAAATGTTAAACTATTGCCCTGTTTTTTGTTTTATGCTTTTCTGTGCCCCCATGAAAACGTGCTTGTCCCACCGTGGCCCCTCTACTAACTATGGTCTAGAACCGCCACTGATTCAACCTGAAATGAAAAACCAGAAAAAACACGATCCTCATTTTCACCTCTGCCCTAAATAAACTATTGATGGCACTCCATGGGGGATAATGAAAATACATGAGGATGAAGAAATAGAAATAGACCATATCCTGCCACCTGTATGCAGGATTAGGTTCAAGCAATGAAATGATTGTAAAAATGAAAAGTCATCATTTCTGACTGTAAGGAGACCGAAGGTCTGCAGCAGTTTCACCAAAGAAAAATCTGTTTTATTGTTCTAAAATACAAACAGCAAAACCAGACAGCTAGAAATTAGAGACGCACAAATCAGCCTTTACTGGTTTTAATTGAGGTGTGACTATGGGCAGAAACCTGGTCCAATAGAAACTGAATTTGAATGGCGCAGGGAGACTCTGCATGCAAAATTCAAAACTAAATGTATTTATTTGAAAATGAATTTTACTACACTGAAACTGGATTTATTGATGTTAACCAGAGTAAAAACTGCATTGAATTATTTGTCACTGATCACATTGACTTTAAAACTTTTTAACTTTTTTAATTGTAATGAAAATTCAGTTTGACTGCATTTAGACCCAGGCTCACTCTGAATACGTCAAAGACTAGAGTAATTAAATAAAGATTCGAATCTTGTCAAATAAATACCCCAAAACTCTTAGTTTTGATTAAATTTATGATATGCATAAGAAGTGTCAGTTTAAAAAATGTAACTTATGTCTATAAGGTGAACATGGCCTGTCCTGTCTAGTAACATTTATCTATAGCTGCTACTTTAGTCTGACATTGGGAGTGAGTTTGCCACAGACTCTTGTGAGGTGGAGCCATAAGAGGAAAAATGATCATGCAAGACCTGCTGCACACTACGCTAATCTAGTTTTATTTTTTCTTTTATTACAATGATGTACAACAAACATGGTATCGGCATCAGATGTACATAAAGCTAAAAAGTCTGAAGAAGCCGATCAAAGATAGCTTACATACTTATAAAAAGGAAGAGAGAACACAAACAAACAAAAAAAAAACAACCCCAAAACAAATTAAAAAAAACATACATTAGGATATTTCCATCAGTTTCAAATTGTTTATCATATTATACAGTTCTGCATCTAGTTCTCTGTACATGAATTTCAGAGATATGAAGACGTGGCAGAGTTCCATATGAAAAGTGGGGTCTATGCTAATCTAATGTGTTAAGCTAACAGCAACAAGTAGTATAGCTGGAACAATTACATTTTATTTTACCTGGTGCTTTTTACGCAAGTAATAAATGTAAAATTAACCTGAAAGTTTTGCTGCTGGTCATTTGACATGACACAGGGCATCATCACTTCTCCAGGTCTAACTGCAGTCACATAGCTTCCTCATACGCACAATGTCATCTGTTTTCCATTGCTTTGGTCTATCTTAAGGATCATGCGGCAAGAAAAAAAAAAAAAATCTAGATTCAATACTAGAACTGAAAGTGAAAAAAGTCGAGGGGATTTTTCAATCCAATAAAAATATAGCCTCAAAGCAAATTAATTCAGTTTCAAATGATTAAAGACACTTTTTATTCAGTTGTAAAGTATTAAACACAGTTTAAATTTAGTCAAATTTACTTTTAAACCGATATATGTTCCCTCTGGGCAATTCAAATTCAGATACTGATATTCAAATTCAGCTTCTAATGGCACATGTCACCCATGAATTGTCAAGTCCAGTCCATAGTTGCAGCACCCGTCTATTGGCACATTTGGGCAAATAAATATATATTTTAGGGATTATTAAAAAAAATGTATTAAGTCATGCAATAAAATATTTTAAAAAAAAAAAAAGTAAAAAACAGTGGTGAAAAAGAACGATATTTTCTGTGTATCAAATCTAACTGAAGCATTTGTTTAAGATTTATACTTTACTTTTCCAATCAAGCTTCTTCTTTTTTTTGTGATATAAATCAGACAAATACGGCCAATGCCGGTTTCTCTTTATCAATTAGAAAAATGGGAAACTCAAGAGAACATCCCATTTAAGTAAAGCAGATGTGTTCTGATCTCCAAAAGTCAGGAAACTGCTCTGAGATGACATCTTCTAAATCCTCATCCTTGTCAATGTCTTTAGTCAGAGCAAAAACATAACAAAATCTGAAAGAACTGGAAAAAAATGGATGAAGGTCCAAGTTTATCTAAAATCATGCAGAACACTATAAGGTATAAATGTAAATAATTAACTGATAGCCATAGGTGGGGGCAGCAGAACTCTTAAAGCTGTAGTTTATTTTCAACTCATGATAAAACGACACAAATGAACACCTGAAGTATTCTCCTAAAGAACTGAATATGGTGGGTTTTAATATTGTACGCCTAGGATCCGATCTATAATGTTTACACAGCCAAGCTGTTGAAGGGGTCTGTACTGGTGGCCTCAGAATTGCCTTTAGTGGAAAAGTTTCAGTATCTCGGGGTCCTACTTATGACTGGGGGAAGAATGGAGTGGGAAATCGATGGGCGGATTGATGCTGTACCGACCCTCATAACTGGTCATGAGCTTTGAGTCGTTACCAAAAGAATGAGATCACTAATACAAACAGCAGAAATGAGTTTTCTCCGTAGAGCCTCAGGGTTTCTCCCTTAGAGGCGGGTGAGAAGCTCGAAGCTCAGCCATCCAGCAGGGATTCAGAGCAGAGCTGCTGCTTCCCCATACTGAGAGGTTAAGATGGCATCTGGTCAGGAGGCCACCTGAACACCTGTCAGGTGAGGTGTTCTGGGTACGTCCCACCAGGAGGAGACCCAAAGGGAGACCCAGGATAGTCTGGAAGGACTAGGTTTCTCGGTCTGGCCAAGAACGTCTTGGATTCCCCCAGAGAAGCTGGCTCAAACGGCTGGAAAGAGGATGGGCCTCTCTACTTTGTTTGCTCCCCCCCCCCACAAACCAACCGAGGGGAAGCATAAGGAGACGGATGGAATCATTGAAGGGTCTCTCAAGATTTTATTGAGATAGGAAATTAAAAATATTAAATGTTACCCTTTTTTTTTACAAGTCTAAATAGTTTTCTAGGGGGGTGGAGGAAGGCAGAACCAGTCTCTTTCAACTATGGCCAACAAGAAAAAAAAGGCTTCTATTTAAGTTACATAAACATCTTTTTTTTTATTAGCATTTACTTCCATTTTATCATTGCAGTGTTGCGATTGGAAATTGAAAGAAAAATAATCGTAGAAAATTCCTTCCATTCCTTCAGAATAGTTTAGCCACTGAGGCGGATTCTTTAAACTGTATTAAGCTGCTCTGGGAAAATACACAAGACTTGCTGTGCTGCAAGTAAACACATGGAAATATGGAGCCTGAATTATTCCCTCTGCTCTGGGTCGGACAACAGCTCCGTTACTTTTGCAGAGACACAGTGCAGAGACTCTCACCTGAGGGAACGAGCCACATGCCGCAGGCAGCAGAGTAACTTCTCATGGCTCGCACCTGCAGAGAGCTTTTTTAGTGCTCTGATGGTGGAAAACAACTCTTCAGTTTCTGTCAGGGCTGATCTGTTGTGTACAGTATCTTTGTTAGATGAAATAAGAATACAGACCGGTCCATTCGGTATTGTTAGGAGGCTGCTCTGTTACTAACTTACATGACTATCAGGCGCGTCCACAAACAGGTGAAGGAGTGGAGATGAATAAATAGATAATCCTGCTGCACAGCCTCAGCTGCTTGAGAAACATAATAGTTTGTGCTCAAATCTAAACATGCCACAAGTATGGAAAGCCAGAAGTGTCACATATTCAATGCATTAAAAAAGGCAAGATTTATGTTTGCATATTTGAACATTTCATTTGTATTTTCTAAGTGACTTATGATGCATGTTTTAAATGAATACAAATATTTATTCCTAAATAAATATATTTTTTATTTAAGTTATTAACTAATAAATACATATTTTTTTACTTTTACTCATGATTTCTTTTTAAGCTCTT
>JAUZNJ010037580.1:0-11405 GCA_034780135.1 Jordanella pulchra | reverse complement strand
TAGATAGAGGAGTCTCTTAGGAAGGTCCATCAAGGTTGCCCATTATGTTCTTTTTATGAAAAAATCCTTTTTGTGAAATGGTCTTTAGAGGTTTTACAGGAGTTCATTGAGTTTTCCAACCTTCTTTAAATCTCTGTCTACTCATATGGTCAGACCTGGGATGTCGTAGTCGGGGATATCATCTAGGACTTGGAGTTCTAATTTGTTTTATAAAAATCTTACATTGCTCATGAAGAGCAAGAGAGAGCTTGGATTTCCAACTCCTCTTTCTTCTCCTTGCTCCTGCTCTGTATTCTTAGGGCCTTCTTTTCAGCACAGCTGGGGCTTCTGGAGCAGTTAAATATGTATTTAAGCTTTTGAGAAACATCACTGAGCAGCTTGTGGGTGGAAAAAAACAACTTGCAAATTACAACATATATCCCAAAATAAAAATAAATTGTTAAAAATCCTTTCAGCTGCACAGCATCCAACACCAGAGATATATAAAAAATCAGAAAAAATAATTGGTGATCCAAAAAATGGAGGAACTGTTCTTTTAAAAGAGAACATAAGAATCAAGTTAACAAATCTATGCACACATGTTGACTTTGGGGGGGCATTCTATCATTCAAATATGCATTGATTTGAAAATCCTTTGCAGCTTCTAACTAGTTGTCTTCTGTTAGTGTCCTTTTTCTGATTAGGAAAATCTTCCCCACTACATGATGCTGCCATTACTATGCCCTACCATAGTGATGGTGTGGTCATAGTGCCGGGCATTTTCTTTTTTTAATGTTATTTTTTAGGCTCTAGTGGCCTTTATCTTTAGGTCAACTGGCCAGGATTCAAACCAGCAACGGCTGCGTCGAGGCCCGAGGCTTCTTCACATGGTTGCACTCTTAACCACTACACCAACACCGTGCCCCAGTGGTGGGCATTTTCAATTTCCGTTTTTTTATAGGCCAAAAAAAGTTGATTTTAAACTGAACTGAACACCTTCTACCATGGAAAACTAAAAACAGGAATTATGTATATTAACCAGAAATATTTTAAAACCTGCTTCATGGATGGGTGCAGAAATCTGCATTTATCAGCAAACAGCCCTACTGAGGAAAGGCTAATTACATCCTGTTTAACTGCTTGAAAATAGGGCATTGGTTTCTTCATATAAAGGCAGACAGGCAGCGTGTCTTCTACACCTGCCCGATGCTGTCAGCGGGCAGCCAGGGGAACCCATGCCCTTACCTGCAGCGCCAGACAAGATTAAAGGAATGAACACACAGAAAAACTGATACTCATCCTCAATATATCCTCCCACACAGTCTACAGAAACAACACGAAGCCACTGAGTGAGTCTGCAAGCTACACTAACATTCTCCAAATAGAAAAGGCAGAAAAATATACTTCTGCTTTCAGACGTTATTTAGCTGATAAGCCTTTGTTAATATAAAGCCTTTGGTTTAAATTGATTTAATTATTTCTGTTTAATTAGAAGAAAGGTATTTTCATGTGCATCTAGGACACAATGAAAAGACTCAATCAGCAACTAGATAAGTGAGTTTTTAGTTGGATGGGGGCATTCTGGAATGAGGTGGATGTTTAGAAATGTCTTTAACAGCAAAAAGAGGACCATATCTATCAGGGTGGGGTCAGAAGAGGAGGGGGGCTTATAAGAGGTGCTGATGTCACTGTGTGACCAAATGAAACATCAGACAGACTCAGTTCAGACACACAAACACTAAACTCAAGAGGCTTCTCCTCATTGTTCAGCAGACACATGGAAGGAGCAGACGCCAACCAGCTGCGCTCTGGGAGAGGACTCTCAGCATCCAGGTAATAGAAAAAAACATTTTATACTTTATTCATTTAAAAATCTTTGACTCGCATGTAGTAGACTGTGACTTAGTAAACATTTTTGAAATCTTTGTTGACCTCTTAATCCTCACTATGAGCTTTTAAATTAGTCAAAGTCTGTCCTTATTTAATCTGTGCAAAGATAACGAAAAAAAATATCAAAAAGTTTAATACTATAAAAGTTACTGATTTATTTGCATTTATTTTATGTTCCAGATTTTTTTCCAATGAAATCATCAAAGCAGCCCTCAGTAGAGAGAAGTTAAAGAAACTTTTCCAACTAAAGAACCCAATATCTCACTGGTTAATCTGACACAAATGCAGTTATATTGTGTCTGATACGGAAGCGCTGGCAGGTGTGGAGGTGCATGCTTCTGCAGTGGCGTCTCTGCTGTGCACATGGCTCAGAGGAGGGCTGCAGGTGGCTGCTGCTGCTGCTGCTCCCGAGCTCCCCTGAACGAAGACAATGCTCGTTTCTGCCTGCTGGCCGGCCTCATCCTTCTCTACTTGCTGTGTGGAGCGGCCATCTTCTCTGCTCTGGAGCATCCTTTCGAAGTGCGTGCCCGGCTCCTCTGGAAA
Source organism: Jordanella pulchra (assembly GCA_034780135.1). Taxonomy (NCBI): domain Eukaryota; kingdom Metazoa; phylum Chordata; class Actinopteri; order Cyprinodontiformes; family Cyprinodontidae; genus Jordanella; species Jordanella pulchra. The sequence continues at coordinate 8,993 of JAUZNJ010037580.1, read as the reverse complement.
CAGCAGCTGGAGAACTTTACTAGGCGGTACCGGGTCAACCTGGGTGCTCTGCACACATTGCTGCGGCAGTACGAGCAGGCAAATGGAGCAGGGATCAGAGTGGACGCACTGAGGCCACGCTGGGACTTTTCTGGAGCCTTCTACTTCGTAGGGACAGTTGTCTCTACTATTGGTAATAAATTATCCCCTCCTACAAACTTTAAAATTCATGCATTTTCCATAAAGGATGCACTACCAGCCCTGTGAACCTATTGTCATCTCTGACCCTTTTTGCTTGATTTTTCCAGGTTTTGGGATGACCACACCAGCGACCATTGCTGGAAAGATATTCCTTATCTTCTATGGCCTCATTGGCTGTGCAGCCACCATCCTATTCTTTAACCTCTTCCTGGAAAGGATCATCACCATGTTGGCCTACATCATGCGTTGGTGTCATGAGCGGCGGCTGAGGTGTGGAGGAGCTGGTGTAATGTCAAGCAGAGAGGAGTCATCTGGCGAGGAGGACAGCCTGGAAGGCTGGAAACCATCAGTCTATTATGTGATGCTAATTCTGGGACTGGCATCCGTCCTGATTGCCTGCAGTGCCTCTACCCTGTACAGCTCCATGGAGAACTGGAGCTATGTGGACTCTCTCTACTTCTGCTTCGTGGCGTTCAGCACCATCGGCTTTGGAGACCTGGTGAGCAGTCAGAGAGAACGCTATGAATCTCAAAGCGCCTACCGACTTGGGAACTGCCTTTTCATCTTAATGGGAGTATGTTGCATCTACTCTCTTTTCAATGTCATTTCCATCATCATCAAGCAAACTCTTAACTGGATCTTGGCTAAGCTAGTCTGCTCTGGAAAACCCAAGCTCTGTTCCTGCCCCTGCCTTCGAAGCAAAAACCAAAACCAGAGGCGTGCAGCTGCACGCCGCTTGAAGCGCAATGCTGTACAGCCAGTCTCCACCCAGTGTCCTGTAGGCAGACAGCGCTACACAGACGGCTCTGTGGAAACTGTCTGTGACAGTGAGACGGATGCCGGCGCAGGGGCAGAAGTACACCTGGGCCGTCGTCTGTCGGGAGAGTTGATCTCTGTTAATGAGTTCATGGTGTCCAATAAGGTATCTCTGGCACTGCTGCAGAAGCAGCTGAGTGAAACTGCTCACCAAGGGCCACGGCAGAGCTATAGCCACCAAAACGGTTTCTCTGGTGGGGTGGGAGCTTTGGGGATTATGAACAATCGCCTACAGGAAACTAGTGTGGACAGATAGCATCCTTTTTTTGGGCTTCTTAGAAGATCATTGGCTTGGCCTATCTGTATTGCGAGACCAAAATATGTGTATTCTGACTGTTTTGTCCAAACTGCTGTAGATTAGTTCATTACAGCAAGTAGCAGACTTCATTAGCTCTACAAGAGGGTAAAGAATCATTTTATTTGCAGAGGTAAGGAAAAGGGAGAAAAAAAACAGCTAAAAAAGATTGAAAAGGAGGAGGGGTCTGATGTCCTGAAGTGACTGACTCATACCAAAGCAATCAAGCTAAAGAAGTGGTGAAGGACCACTTAAAGGAGGCTGCTGATTTGAAGAAGGCTGCACATGTTGCTGGACTTCAAAAACAGATATCAGGCAGTCGTATTTATCAGTGAATGTACAAACACAGCTTCTCCAACGCTTCTTAGTCGTTATGTAAAACAACTAAAGTATGACCTATATTTAAAACAGCTACTACAGAGCTACAGCTAAGCTAGCTAATATTTTAATGTGCTGATTACTCCCAGAGCGCCCATCCTAGAGGTCATTTAAATTCATAGTCATCCTGAAGGAGATCCAGGGCTTTTAACAGAGAACATCTAATCAAATGTGGCTTCTAGAGGACACTCCTAAGTCAGTAAGTGCTGCACAAGTAGTCACGCCATCATATAAACATAGAGAAAAAAGCTTAAGCTATCCATAGCTAACTCTGAAATCCTTACTATGCAAGGATAAAATAATCTGTTTATGGCATGTAGCATTAATATGGCATGTTTTAATCTGTCAAACCATTTTCTCTTTGTTTCAATAAAGAATCAACACTTTATAAGTTTTAGCTTTACTATTTTTCTGCGATGAAATATGGACAAATAATTCAGAAAAATAAAATACTTTGATGGGTCATTAATTAATCAAAGATGTCTCCACGAAAACCAATTTTTGCTAATTTAAAAAAGAAAAATCTTTTCCTGTTGCTGGTCACTAAGTTTACACACATCCTCATTTCATGGTAACTTTGAATCATTTGGGTTTGTTGGCTCGCTGCTCAGTGACTTTATCATCCTGACCATATCGTATTTCTTCTTTATCCGCCTCTACATTGCCTTGGTGACATGTTAATAATAAAGCTCCAGTTCTTACTCCTCCCGGCCAGTAAGCGGCGCACTCGCCTGTTCTCATTCTGTACTGTTTGCCAGCTAGTTACCAGCGCTTCCTGTTTGCTAATGCTACCAAAAAAATTCAACTTACGTCTTCAGAAGAAATGTAGCGACCTTTATGTCTTCGAGTTCCTTTGTTTACTTAATTTGGCACCAACACTTAAAAGCTTGACCGATTTTCTCCTTCATTTTGCCTTTTTTGTGTTGAATCTGGAACATTTAAGGCAGAGGAGAAGACAGTCTTTGCTCTATCATGTCCCTATTAGGATCTAGTAATGACTGAGATTTGTCCCACTTGACTTCAACCTTATATTCCTTTTGGTGGAAAATCCTTTAATGTTGACATTAGTATCTTAACTGGAAGTAAACATTTCTATATTCTGGACCCATCCAAATTTATAAAGTAATTGCTCATATTTTTTTAAGTACAATTCATACTTTTATTTTGAACTACTGTATACATTCTGTAAATATACCATTTAAAAAAAGTTTTGACGAAAAAGTTGCAGCTCTGACCTTTAATTATTGCCCTGTTAGTCTTAAAGTCTATTTTCTCACTTTTCTCACTGAATAAGTGTCAAAAGTGTCTGGGTCTCAATCCAAATACCTCAAATTGGTAACGACACTTAAACCACAACGGAACTGCATCCTCGGTGTAACGTTTGTTTTTTCTAATCCATTCCAGAAAAGGAGGCACCTTCAGGGGAACCTTTTTGAGTTGATTGGGTGTATTCTGGCCAAACTAACGTGATAGAAGCAGATACACATGCATCCTCCTGTGCTGCCATGTTTACTTTGGCTCTGCACATCTTTCCTCCATCACAGCTATATTTCCTGCATTAAACCAGATTACTGAGCTATAATTGGCTGAACCGTTATGAGTTGGTCTCAAATAGTTTAAAGTGGGAGCTGTGTGCTTTTGAACTCTCAGATAACATGAGAATTCAGCTCATTAAGCTCAAGGGCTAAATAGAAGGAGCTTGTCTAATACTATGATTTATATCCCAAAGCATGATGCTTATACCTCCATGCTAGTCTGTGGGGATGCTTCTGTTTTACTTTTAGTCTTTTGACTAAGGGAAGAAGTTTTTCTTAGATTTTATGTGTCTTAGTACCGTTCAACAGTCACCCAGGGTGTTATAGTGCTGTAATAAGTACAGAATAAAAACAGCCCCAGATCTAATGTTTCCACTTCTGTGCTTGACTGTTAGGATGGATTCGTCTTGCCATATATTTACAAAAGAACAAACATAAAATGTTGCTTAATCCAAAGACAATAGCTTTGTTTGCAACAGATTTATCATAAAGGGATTCTAGTCTATTCTTTCTTCAGATTAATAACAAGCTTAGAAGTGCACTTTGTCATGACGATCCTTGTGAATCAAGATCTTGCTCCTTACTGGGGGCCACAAATTGTCTTTTTTGTTAATAACAGCCTTGTCCATCTCTACCGATTTGGATATCCCCTAATAGCGCATGTTTTTTAAATTTTCATTTGAAAATGAAAAGAAAAAAATGAAATAAATAAAATAAATAGTGTATTAGTCTTTCCAAAGATAATGGAGAAACTGGAACAGAAGAAACATTAAGTTGAAGTCTGAACATATCTGTAGTTGATTAACTGATTGAACCGTTTGCCAAAAAAGGCACATATAAAAAAACAGATTTGCATAATTAAATAACTACATCAATTTTAAAGCTGCCTGTCAGATACAGCGCCATGACCAATGGCTCACTCTTGTTGCATTAAATAAAAACTCACCTATTACATTAGGGCACCCTGTTGGCTTATATTTTACTTCTGCATTCTACACTTTCTTTCTGCTCCATTTTTTTATAACATACACATTTTTGTATTTAACAAAAAATAAATAAATAAGAAAGAAAGAATAAAAAAAGGGTAATTGAGACCTCTGCTGGGGGTTCCTTGGCTCCCAGCAAAGGTCTCAATTACCCTTTAAAAGAAGATGAAAAATAAGTGTGGAAAAAGTGCAAAAACTATTAGATGCCAAGATGGATAAGACCCCAAATAGCGATCAAAAAATGATAGACATTGATATTCTTTGAAGCTGGAGCTAAAGCTGCAAAGGCTTCAAAGTTCATGGAGGCATCAGTAAGTACTGCCAGCAGATGGCGACAGCTTACACCCTTGTTTTGTCTCCTGGTTTTGGTCATGTTTCATGAATGGGCCCTAAAATCAAAATAAAGACTTTTTACTAATTTGTTTTTATTATTTATGATTATTTTCCCTGATGTCCAGCTGCAGTAAAATTAAACTAATTTATTTATTTTATTTTAGTGAACAAACGAAACAAAATCAAGTTTGTCATATGTTCTTTATTGAGATATTCTCTTCATTTAATCATTTAAAATATAATCATCATTTAATGTTTAAACAGAGAAAATTAAACACAAAAATAACAAGACAATGCACTATGATGTAGATAACAGAACCAATGCAGAGAGTGACCCGTTCTATCGTTTGTTGCTGATGTTTTATGTTCCATAGAAAGGATGAATAAGGCAGCACAGTAAAGGATCAAATCACCAGAAAAATACATTTTACAAACAATTTCAAAATACTTTAAAAAGTGTCAATTCTATCAACGTGACCCTGTTATACTTTGATTTATCAGTAATCACATGTTCAGGCTGTTACTGGGTACGTTCTGGCAAAACATCCTGATGAGTCGCTCTTTTCCTGCAAGTATAATAAAAACACAAAGGCAGCCAACGCTGTCAAAAGACGATGTCTCCTTCGGATTGTAAAATGTACGGTGAGCGCAGATACATAACTGTGCAGCAAACCCAAGAAGTGCTGCAATGACAGAAATGAGATTAGCATACACAAAAAAACCACACAAAACACATCTAAAGGGAAAATGCTACAAAGGATATGTGCCGTATGCAAGATTGGAGTACAGATTCACTGCAAACACATAAATGATGCTGCAAGTAGTACAAGTAGTAAAAACAACTGCAAGTTAAGAAAAGCTGCAAACAAGATTTGCATAACGGAAGTGCTCCAAACCCCTTGGTGAAAAAGATTACAAACACGTTTGAGACCAGAAGATAAACATTACTAAAAATTCCAAAGTATGGATCAGATCCTCCTTTGAAAAGTTTTTAAACACTTTATCTCTCTGAGCATTTAAGTCTTAACTTAGGGTCTGGTTTCATGTGAGTTGGTGACTGTCTCCCCCTACAGGTGTGGAATACTTCATTTAACTTGCAGGTGTTTGCTGATGTTTCTGTGTCAGCATCATTTATATCTTTGCAGTACGTTAGCACTTAGCTGTTCTTGGCTTTCAGTGATTGCATCGTATCCATTTGCAGCATTTTTCCTTTTGTCCAATATTTATGTTTGTCTCAGTTTTGTGTTTGCAGTACTTTGCAGTGCTTTTGCACCTCTCGGCCACCGTAGAAATGTATTTTATAATTTATGTTTACGTATAAGTTGCTCTCCCTGTGCATGCGTGAGTTCTCTACGGGTACTCCGTCTTCTTCCCACAGTCCAAAAACATGACTGTTAGGTTCATTAAAATCTCTAAATCAGGAGTCCAGTCGTCCAGAGCTACCATTCTGCAACTTTTAGTCACATCTCTTCTCCAACAAACCTGAATCTATAGGCTCAGTCCCCTTATTTAGTTCAGCAGAGGTTTGGTAATGAGCCACTCATATGATTCAGGTGTGTTCAAAATGGGGTGCATAAAAAAGTTGCAGTACAGTAGCTCTCGAGGGCTGGACTTGAGCACCCCTGATCTAAATTGTCCATAGGCGTGAATGTGTGTGTGTACAGGGTTGTATGTCTTTGTGTGTCTCTGTGTTGCCCTGTGACAGAATGAGAACATGCCCGGGGTGGTGGGGTCCACCCCAGACACGTTAGGAGATAGGCCCCGGCCCCACCACAACCCAAACGGAAATAAGCCGCAGAACATGGATGAATGGATGCTTGTCACCAGCAATAAGAAACATATAAATGAGTTCCCTGACTCCTTCGGACCTTCAGTAGGAACAAATGTCCATCTGTATTTTCACTTATAGCAATAGCTTTGAAGATGAAACGTAAAGACAATTTTGAATTTTAAACAGTTTAACATTTTCTTTTTAAATCTTTGATATGAGCATGAAGCCGTCTAGGTTTTCATCTGATGAAAATGCACCGTGTCACAGTAAGGTTAAATTTATTATCTGTGCTGTTTGTTCACTGAATTAGAGGCAGAGGTTCGTTGCTTGCTCTGTGTCTGAGTGAGTTTTACAAAATATTCGTCCCGTATAAATATAAACTTTTAGGCTTTATTAGATTTCTTCAACTTTTTTGCATCTTATTCACTGGTTTTATCATTTCACTGCTTTCTAGCATGATGTAAACCGTCACCTTTACCAGGTCATGTGATTTCCCTTTTGGTTAGATTGGACACAGTTCAATATTCACATTAATTACAGTTCCACCCAGGGCTACAGTCTCCGCTTCAGGGCCTCATGACATTCCCACAGCCTGTTGAGGCAAGCCACATAGAAAACAAATTAATATTTTCTTATTTTGCACAATAAAGGAAAAAAATAATAGTTGCAGAGCTTTTCCTGAGGACACAGGGTAGTCCAGACTCACATTTGGTACTACATGCTTGTGTGTCTCTCTTTGATGATAGTAAGCAGAGATAATACAGTTCCTCCTATAATACACAGATAAAACATGGACGGTTCTTGTAATCATGAACCAAGAATGCAGCTTTGCGTTTAGTTACAGTTATATTTTAGTTGTCTTACTTGCTCTGTATGCCTCCACCTGGAGGTAATCCAGGAATGGCGGTGGACGCCAAGACTGTGAGGACAGACAGGAGGTCAGGCTCCTCCCCAGTCGCTGATAACTCATCATATATTTCTGTCAGATTACAGGAGAAACAAATACTTTTACAAAGTGTCTCCACTTGTTTTTGTACATGTTTTGTCTTGCTGTGAATAGTTTTGTTCCACAGCTGTTATTGCAGTATATTTACATGAGTACCGGTTAAAAAAGCCAATAAAAAATTACTCAAGAGAAAGAAAAATATTTGGTCAAAACAATCAACACTGAGTAAATGCTACTCACGATTATAGCTTCTGTTTTAATATTTTAGAAATTATATTAAGTTACACTATGCAAATTTTGGTGTTTTAAAGAAAGAGATAAAAAAATAAATATATAACAATGAGTAAACAAAACCAAATTCATGTATTTAACTTATGAAATCGATACTTAAAGTTTGTAATGTACATAGGTTAGAATAGAGCAAGTTAATTCCAGTAACAAGATACAGGATATAGTTTGCTTGATATTCACCAGATTTCAAAATAAAACAGCAGGCTCAGCAGAAAGAAAATACGATTAAGCTGTAGCAAAAAAAAAAAAAGATCATTTCACAAAAAACTGAAGTGTTTGTCCCCCTGCTACATTATCCTCGTTCTTTATTGGGCAAAGTTACTCACGATGGGAAGAGTATCACATCACATTTATATCAAAACCTAAAAGAGCAAAATAAAGCAACTCACAAGTATTTTAAAAATACTACTGCGCATGAGTTCATCAACCATCGTGCAAAGATATCCCAAATGCACGAGGAACTGCGGCTTCACCAGAGGCACCTTGGAGAGTGCAGCGATCCGTGAGTGAGGGCACAGCAGAAAAACTCATGCACGAGTAGAAAAGCGTTGAAAACACATGGTGAGATTCCAAGCACGCTTGGGAGGAATGGGTGCGATAGAAGGGTTGCACAAAATGCCATCACTTCATCATAATTTTATTCAAACAACGGTAAAAAAAGTGCAATGCAGTAAAACTACTCAGAAAAGTTGTTCTTTTTAAAAGTTATTCAAGTAAATGTAATTAATTACTACACACCTCTGGTCATCATAAACATAAAGCTTAAGTGTTGATAGATCCTAGTGGCTCCATGTTGAGAAATGGCTTCTTCTCTGGCAGAGAAGTGATAGGTGCCAAAACCGGTTCAGGGTCCATCGACACTAATCCCATCCCACCAACAGGAAAATAACTGAGCATAGCAATTTTTTTCCCAAAAAGTTATGAAGCTTTGCTCATAAATATACACACTCAAATCAATACAACAATTCTGCCTAAATTAATCACTCATAGTTCAGCATAATGTAATCATTAAATAGGTTGAGTAGAGTTTTTGTTCTCTATAATAACATAGAAGTCTCCTGGATGACTTGTAGAGACCGTCCCTGCTACCATGATACACAAAAAGTAGTTCTGGAAAGTAGCATAGATTCAGTGTTTGTGGGCTTAAATGTTAGTATAGTTAATGTGAACAATTAACTGTATTTATATTGTTATTGCAGGGTTCATATATTAACACTAAAGGAGTTAGAACATTCCTATTAAAAGTATCCCTGCTTCTGGCCTCTCTTTAGGAGAACTGTTTGTACTAGAGGTGGTGAATAACCTCCACATGGCCACCACATAGCTCCGCCCCTGTTGCCATGACATCTGCTCTAACCCTAATAATTACCAGTATATTTTTACCCTTAATATAAATATTAACACCTTTACCTCCAAACCAACCCGTAACATTAAGAATGGGGGGTCCAGTACACTAGGACCA
>JAUZNJ010037579.1:0-11405 GCA_034780135.1 Jordanella pulchra | reverse complement strand
TTTGTGAAGTGCCATGAGATGACATGTGTTGTGATTTGGCGCTATATAAATAAACTGAATTGAATTGAATTGAACCTCTCAGCGTAGCTTCACAGCAAGAGAAATAGTTCTGTTTTTTCTGGTCTTTTGTGATTTTACAAAGTGGGGGGTGCAGCAAAGCACACCTCTGTGGGAGGGAGTCAGATGGAATTTGTAAAGAAAATTCCAGGGCCACACTGAGGCAATCTGCACCTTCTACCCCTGTGAAAATGTTTAGGATGAAACATGGATATCTGTCCTCAGTGTCCAAAAATTATAATTTTCATGGTTTTATTGCACACCAGGTGTATCAAGGGAAGTTGCCTGTGCTGTAGTTAGGGTAATTCCACGATTTTGGAAAAAAAAAGAAGGTCAGAAAAAAAAATGAGTCCGAGAAATTTCTATGTGTGCTTACTCGCAAGGTAAGGTAGCAGGTGGACTTCAGTGTTCGAGTTAAACTTTGTTTAAACATTTTACAGTGCAGAATACAATATATAGGTACTTTCAAATTGTAATAGCTATAAGAAGGCATAAATTGACAGTTGCACAGGTCAAACATTGAAACAATGTTACAATAATAAGAAGTTGTGTGTTAATTTAAGCCTGACCCATGACATTGATTAAACAATGGATAAATCAGTGTTGCCAACTTATCGACTTTCGAAAACTAGGACGCACACCAACCACAGCGTCCCCAGACCACAGCTCCGACTGGATCATGACTTTGTGCAGAGGAACGCCAATGTCTTGCATGCAAAACCCACCAACTGGCACATCAGAACCAACTGCCGTGTCAGCATTTAACTGCAAAATCCCCTCCAAAATAAAGGATTGAGAAGCAGCAGTATCCCGTAATATTTTTACAGGGATTTTCTCACCTGCCAACGACACAGAAACAAACCCGTCCATAACAAAAGGCTTAAAATCAGCATACTCACAAGATGTTTTAGTTAAAAGTGACTGGGTAACGTGATTTACAGTTTTAATTAGAGCGACCGGCTTGGCATTGTTTTTCTATAAAACCGGGCAGTTGGCAATAATGTGTCCTCTCTTTTTACAATAAAAACACGTTACATTAGCTTTTAAATCCAAGACATGGTCTGACTTACTTTCAACGCCTCTGAGCGCAGCAGGTGTATCTGATTCCATCGATGAAACAGATTTTGGACACTCCTTCCCGTTATTTTCAGATCTGTCAAATTTATTAAAGACATGTGATCGTTCAAAATTAACTTTGTACGTCAACATGTACTCATCAACGAGTACGGCCACTTTTGACACATCTGACACTTTATTTTCATTTAAGTAGATGGCAACTTTCTCTGGCAAGCTGTTTTTAAAATCTTCCATTAAAATTAGCTGCTTAAGTTGTGCAAAGTCCCCAGCATGTTTAGCAGAACACCAACGATCAAAGAGGATTTCTATATCTCTATAAGTTTGATTATAATGCTTTTTCAATTTGCGAAACTTTTTGGCACTAATTTGTACGCCCGCAAAATAGCACTTTTAACTGTGTCAAAATCAAGGCTTTCTGCCACAGACAGAGACGCATACGCCTCTTGCGCTTTGCCACTTAGTGCACACTGCAACAACAAAGTCCACACATTTTTAGCCCATTTAAGTGCGAGTGCGACTCGTGAAATATTTATCAACATCCTGTTCATTAAATGGAGGAACCAAGCGAACATTTTTCCTAACATTAAAAACATTTGATTGGTATTGCGAAGACCCAACACCCAGCTCAAGTTCTCTCAAACACAGCTCAGCTTGTATCTCCATTCTTCTTTGTTCAAGACACAGCTCTTTCTCCCTCAGGGCAAGCCATCCTAATTCAACTTCAAGTTCCTTCAAACAAACCGGATCATCTGGCAACGAAGCTCCAGATGGAGACCCGACAGGACTTTTTAGCGAACCTGTAGCAGGAAAAACCCCAACCTGAATCAGTACTGCTACCAACTCAGCTTCAACTGTTCCTCTTTTAGCACGTTTTTTTACTGTAACCTTGAAATGCTCGGCTACTAACAGCAACTGATCCTTTGTACATTTACCCAAGGACTCCACTGTGGGCTTCTCAACAAAGTCATCCAGGTGAAACTCCATGTCTAGACCGCAGAATCACGCCACACTTTACACTAAAAGCCCATGCACAAACAAAGCTACAAGAACACCTTGCCCACTATCTTAATTAAACTACCGCAACCCACGCCAGCTGTTCCAAAATGCATCCAAACCAACACAACCAAAAACTCAAAACAACCTCAGGACACGACTGATTGCTAAAGGTAAACCTTGTTTAAACGAGCCCCCATAAATATGTTACGTCCACCAAGGGCACAACATATTTGAGGACACAGAGGCAAACTGAGGATTCAAAAAAGTAATTTTTATTTCAAAAACTTTCTGGATCTTGTCTTTTAGTTGAACTTCTTTTTCTTCTCCCGTGGACGAAAGAGAAAGTTAAATCCTCCATTCCCCGTGTCCCAAAAAAAAAAGAAACTAAATCCCAAAGTATGAACAGAATGTTGGACCTGGTGAGCCGATCCAAAAGAACAAAACAGTACAGCAGGGGGCCAACCCTATACAGGGCCGTCGAAGCCCCTGCTAGTACCGGACTACAGAAAAAAAAAAGAAACTATTGCAAAGGAAAAATCGAAAACAGGACAACAGGTCCCACCAGGTCAAAAACAAACAAAAAAAAGATTAATGAAAACTACAGTAAGGCAGGCTGGAGACGAGCACCGTGTCAGGACGCATTGCCTTCTGGTGGTTGCAGGGAGTGGGCGACCCCCTTGCATGGCTCAACAACCAGTATTTATAGGCGGTCTGACAGCACCACAAATAAACAGGACCAAATTACCAACAAAAAGGGAATTATCCAAACTCCAAAATATCCTAAACAAAAATCATTCAACTAAGGTCTATACAAACAATCTATAAAGAAAATAAAAACAAACAAAAAAATAAACAGAATGTGCCGGAAGCACATAAAAAGCTCCCATATTTGTATTATATTTACACAGAACATTTAATTTTATTCCTTAACCCTCCTTGTAAATCTGTATATAAACATCTATATCCTGTATAGCACTTCTGGATAGATGCAAACTACACTTTGTTGCTTATTCTTGTGACAGTGCAATGACAGTAAAGTTGAATTCTATTCTATTCTAATACACAAAATGGATACATCGATAAAAGGAGAACAAGCACACACACCTTTCTCGCAGTCACACACACAAACAGCTCCCTTCCCCACCACTCCCTTTTGCAACATAAAAGGCTTGCTTGTGCACTTTTCTATTGTAATATTGAAACAAATGTTTTTAAAAGGAATTAAATGATTAGTTGTGTCTTGTTGAAGAAGAACACAAACTTATGTTGCTCTATTGTCTTGTTTACAGTATTGCATTAATGAAACTGTGGCAGCTCTACAGAATCTTTCACCCTTTATGTCTACTGGTTCATTGAAGCTGAGTTGTTGTGAGAATGCCTACAGGGAATGATCTTTTATGTCAGTTTACATAGGAGGTGATGTCTCTGTTGGGATCATGTCACTTGCCTAAGAGGTATCATACATGATTCTTTACTGAAACCTTTGTTTTCAAGAGGACTTCCTCAACCCATGTCTCTGCATTACCTATTCAGCCACATCTGCAACAACCTTGATCAGCACCAGATATAGAGGGTCACATAAGAGTGTTGGCACCCAAGGCGACTGCGCAAGCTGCAGTGCATTCCTAAACTTCTGCCAGACTTTGCCACAAGTTTGACAAGAATCTCCAAGCAAGTTACTTAATAATAAATTTCTATGACATTTTATATAATTGTCATTTTTATGACAAATACTGATAAGAGACCACAAAGTTATTGGCCCCCTTTGTCTGTCTTTCAGTGTTTATCTTCTTTGACTCTGTATCAGTAGTTTTTCACAATATTCTCTGTCTTTCAAAGAATAATCCATATTTCTTAATAGATTAAGACATGATTGAGTGGAGATGTCAGTTTCCCACAGGCTGTAGAGAAGCTTATTAATCACTGAAAATGTCTTTTTATTATTTTGCACCTCACAACCTTGCTATGGGCCTCCAGCCCTAGTTAACTGCACTATCTGGTGGTGTTTAATCTCTCAAGCACGAATAGAGAGGGTGAAAATGCATGCATTTCCTCTATGTGATGTTAATTATTAACAATCTTTATTTTTAGTCTATATTTTCAATCAGTTATCATTTAAATGTGCATTATAATGAAAATTTGATTGTATGAAATAATCCATATTTCATTCTTAAGGCAATATTTGATTTCTCTGGTATGTATTTATATTCATTGCCACATAAAATCCCATCTTTTTTCCTTTGCCTCACATGGTTTATATCCTTGTAATCAGTATAAGAGAATACCAAGTGTGCCTCTTCAGTGTAAGCCTATAATCATTCTGCAATTAATTTATAACTTGACACCATGCTTTACCTACATCATTATACAATTTGTGAAAAAACAACAACATATCTACCAGATTTTCTTTAATTTTTTTATCATGTCCTCATCTTGTCATACACCCTATTCTGGTTGGTAAGACTGGGCTGCAGAAGTCACAGAGTTAGAATGTTAGCGATATATTTCTGTCCCCTTCATAGTCAGACTTCCCAGCTTCTACTAGGGGATCTCCTGGTGTCCCTAAGGCAGAAAGGATAATAATAATAATAATAATAATAATAATAATAATAATAATAATAATAATAATAATAATAAATTTTATTTGTAATGCACCTTACATTTCAAAGAAATCTCAAAGTGCTACAGTGACAAAAATAGATCATAAAACTTACAGTAAAAGAAACATACAATAATACAACTCGTTCAGATAAAAACTAACAATTTAAAATATCTAAAAAGCCTGTTTAAAAAGGTGAGTTTTAAGACCTTTTTTGAAGGCTTCCACCCCTTGTGGGGCTCTCAGGGTCTTAATAGTAAGTTCTGAGTCTGCCCTAAGGCCGTCTCCAAAGGCATGGTTGAAGAATCTGCTAAATTAGGAGCCCAGAGGCATCCTATACCCGAAAATCCCCAACTAATCCCTTAAAGGCGAATGAGCAGCAAATTCAATCAAAACTAAGATCAACTGTATTAAAAACTACCATAGCTTTTAACAGAAAAACAATTGCTGTTTAACATATGAGATTAGATCACAGCCATATAGATTCTGATGCCACAGTGGGCATGAGTGACATACATAGTGTGTAAGAGCAGGGGGACAAACTCATCATAAGCTTTCAACATATGCTTTAAATCTATGGCAGCCTGGGTCAGCTTGTAATTGAAATGGTTAAATCTATGGTTTTTAATACCTAGGGATTGTAAAAGACTTCCGAAGATAGAAAAAAATTGATCAAAGATATGGACTTGTTTGATTGGACTGTAGGCTACATCTGACCACACAACAGAGGACGTTTCTCAAGATCCATATCTTATTTCTTATTCCCATATGCAAGAGCTGTAAGTACACAAAAAACCTTGGACACAAAAGACTTGTCTTCTGTATTTAATAAAGTCTCCCTATAGATGATTTTATTGAAAAACTGCTCTTACTGATATGTCATGTTACTACTCTAGATGCAGGACTCTAACTGTAGTAAGCAACATCTCTTCATCAAACTGGCCTCTGGGGGCCCAAAGGGATGTGTGATTAGTTCTCTGCCCTTAACTTTGCTGACACCATTTTTCACAGGGCCAAATTTTTCTGTTTTTTTCTCCTTTATGATGACACAACTGTCCCAGAACCTATAAAAAACAAGGACTAAACAACTTTCAAAGATGAAGCAGACAACAAAGTAAACAGAACTAAAGAGTTGATTCTGGGATTATTTAAAAAAGGCTGATAATTATCACCTTGGCATCCATAACTCCCATGTACCCAAGGGATCAGAAGTAGTACGGAAAGATGAATCTGGGAGCAGCAAACGGAGAATGAGAGATAACTTAGAGACACAAGAGGAGCCAGCAATGTTACTCATCAAGTGTTGAGTGAAATCTCTGCAGCTCCTTTATCCCAAGCACACCTGCACTGGCTGCTCAGACTCTCGACCAGAGATCTTCTCTGAAACAGACTCCATACTTGCACTCACAGACACACCCACCCACCTACCCACACATGCGCACACACCCACACAGACACACACACTATCCTCGTAGACACTTTCCATTGACTTTTATTCATATTACATTCATTTTTATAGCTTTAAATGAGCACCTTACCTTAACCATATCCAACACAAACCTCAGCCGAACCCTAACTTTAAATTTACTCTATATAAACAATGCTATTTAAAGAAGAGAGACCCTCTTAAGTCACTAAATATAAAAAGTAAACAGAAATCAATTTATTATGTACTCTTATTACCTCCACCAAGGAGGTTATGTTTTAGTCAAGTTTGTGTGTGTGTGGGTGTGGGTGTTCTTTGAACAGGCTAACTTGCACTACAAACCTCAGAGGTTGCAGTCACACGCTGTGGCCTATTTAGAAACTTCTGAAAGGATTTTAAAGAATTTGTTACCAAAGGTGAACCTCATCCCTTGGAACAATTCATAAAAATTTGGTAATAATGTCCTAGTTTTAGCTATAGGTTTGTCTGCTTTTTTTAGTTCCAAATAAATTCAGTCTAATTTAATCGCCTTAATTTAATCAAATTATAATCACATTAATACACTATTATTATATGTAGTTTTTCATTTAGAACCATTTTTCAACATGTCAGATCTTCTTGTTTAGGAAATCAACAGACTGCTTAGAATTGTATACTTAGCATTGATGGTGCTACAACAATTCTGTAAAATAGACAAAATTTAATAACTGAAAGTGCTGGAAGTGAATTTCATTATTGATTCATGGTATCAGGCAATTTATGTTTCACTTGCTGTTTAACTGTAGAGCTTTGTAAATGCTGGCTGAATGAAATAAAATTTTTAAAAAAGCACACGTCAGGTTGCATACAAGTTGAAAAGAGCAAGGCAAAGGAAGATGGGAGATGGTATTTCCACAGAAGAAGAAATTGCACGAGAATTATTTAAGATTTATTATAGAGATTGAGAAAACACAGTCTCCTCTCCCCCCTGAATCAATTCATCAGGCATCACATAAGTTTCTAGGCATTGTACAATTTTGCATTGTTTATTATTTATTATTATGCATGTGTGTTTAAGCACTCTTAGCCAATCAGAACTTTTTATTAACATCCCATTATTCAAGGCAACCTTCTTTCCATTGGAACCTGTGCCGGGTCAAAATGACCTGACTCCATGTAATTAACTAAACTCTTTATGTGGAAGCCTTTCCAAGAGTTAATTGCTCGTTGAACTCTTCCTCTGAAACATCTGGACCTTAACTCTTTGCATCGCATGAACAGATTCTGGAACCAAACTTACTATAACCTCAAAACAGGTCTTTTTCTGAGATAAAGGTTACTTTCCCATATTTTCAAAATTTTTAGTTTCAAAATATTAAGTAAAACGTCTGACAAAGAGAAAATAATTCAAACCATCTTATACAATAAACGAATATTTGACCAGTTTGGTAACATGAAACTTTGTGATTTATGCATTGGTGTTTAAGCAAAAGAAGACTAAAAAAGAAGACAAGTAGACAAGCTTACCTACACGTTCCCACTGAATAAATTGCTGCTTTGGTGTAGACACAACAAGCCACACTCAAATCATTAATAGCAAGGTGTACACTCACATCAGCCTTTGGCATTGCTGCTGGGACAGAGGCTTTGTGCCTCAACGGAAAAATCCTGCAAGAAGCAAGATTAGCTGAATAATAAAGCAGCATTTGCATCGAGCTCCTGATTTTCACAAGCCAAGCAAGAAAAGTGAGTCACCAGACAGAATAGGTTCCTGATGAATTTCAGAAAATACAATAAATCCACCCACATAACTAATTTGATTAGCAATAAATCCACCGATATAACTAACTTGATTAGGGAGAAAAAAGGTCAAGATAGCGACACCAGGAAACGGAGGTGTTATGGAGGATGAAAAGGTATATCTATGCACAAAGTTTTGCCATTCAACTCACCAAGAAGAGTGTGAACCCATATAAACTTTTTCATCACCACTGTTTCTGCAGCCAGAAGGGTATATGGGCCACTCTGGTCCTAGTGTTCAATGTGTTCACTGTACTCAATGTGAGCCCAGCATTATGCTTATCTGATGCGCCTAAATCACCTGTAACCACAAACAAAGCATTCAAATCTTTATTTTATAATAAAAGTATATTCCAGTCAAATACATTTTTGTAATTTTTTATGTGATTTTCAAATCCCACATTCTATCTTTCTTCACTATTTCATGTTCAGGGAATATGTTTTTTGTTACACACAGCACATTAGAGAACACAATGTTGAATTCTAAAAGTTTTTTTTGTTGTTTTTTCAAACTATTCGGTTAAAATGATTGAAACATTAGCCAGACGCGCTATCGACAGGGATTAGGGAAACTGAGTTGCAGTAAAGTAAATCAACATAAATTTAAGCTCTGACTCTCTGATTAAATGTTATTGTGTGTTAAAATGATGAAATGTGTGCTGCAAAAGTTGCTCCAAGGGCAAATTGAACCAAATCAAAGCAACATCATGTATGGACATGCTGACTAAAAAATTTTGAAACTGCAGCTGTGGAAGTCTGAATTAATCAGGAAAACCTGTCGTAGGAGGGCATTTGCTTGCGTAGCCAGAAACTGGTCCTCAGTTTGCCATATCATGCTGTAGCTGCAGTGTTAGAAGATGCTAACTGGCTCCTGCTAGAGGCACCTATTATCTGCTGGGTGTGCATGCAGGGCCCAAGGTTAGACTAAATGGCTTTCTTGTTTCTGATAGAGTCTTGTGGACTAAGACAAAAGCTAAAACAGATGATGCTGCAAAATGAAGATGCTTGTAAATAAAGCTTAAATGGACTGGATAGATAAGTTCAAAGGTTTTTACAGAAAACATAAATTTGACACCAACATGGAAAACAAGGTATTTTAAATGAGCAATATTGAGAAAAAGGTTTTCAAATTGATCTCATTTGACTTTTCAAATTTCTTGTTTTATTTATTGTCTCATCATCACTGTAGTTATCATCCCACAATTTAAAAAGTGCCCTCTTTGTGGCCTGTATTGTCTGATGATCTCATTCTTTTTATTTTATCACAATGAATTATGAGTAACTAGCTGGAAGGAAGCAGTAACATATGAAAAAGCCCCTAAGTTGGTGATTTGGGTTCGTAAAAATTGAGTATGTGAAACATCTGAAACAAGAAACTGGAGATATTCAAGAAAGTGAAGGAATTGTATGCTCAGTGTTTATAGTCGTTCAATGTGTGAAAGCAGTTTGCAAGCCTGATACAAAACAACAGTTTTAACTACAGTTAAAGCGGCTGGCGATAGAGTCCATTTGTGTCTGCTTTTATGTGCAAAACTGTGCAGGTTCATTTCGACTCTATGAAATTCTTTCTCCTATTGAAAGGGGAAACTTCACCCCATTCTCGACTCTTTTGCAACCTCTTGCAGGTAGTCTTCCAGAATTACCCTACAATAATCTTCTTCCACCAACAGATCATCATTGAAGGCCCACAGCATGATGCTGCCCCATCATCTTTCACAATAAGATTGTGTCCTTGACATTGTGGAGCATGGATTTTCTGCCACACAAAGGTTTCCAATAAACAGAAGTTTCTATTAAATACAAAAAGGCATCAGTTTAATTTGTACAGTCTTAGATTAAGTCACACGCAAAGATTTATTAATTAAGTAAATTTTGAAAAATTTGGGTTGTCATTGTTCTAATTTACTGGTGTCAGAATAGATATGGTTTTATACATATATAAACCATGTATAATTTTTATGTGGAAATGTTGGAAGTTATGCTTTTTTCTCCTTTCACACATTTGTGAAACTTTTTAGTGATTCGTCATTTTTTAGTCTAAAAATTTTATGTAATAAAATGAATGCAAAATTTTTCAAAAGGTATTAATCTTTTTGCAAACTGATGTATGATTTTACTTCTTCAGAATAATGAAGAGATCTCCTTTCGTGCAGACCCTTTTAAAAGATTGATGGGCCCTTTGTTGTACCAAGGCCTTTTACTACTCAGATAATTTTATCTTATCCCAGCTCTGCCTTTAGGTATTTTGCAGTCAATTAGTTCACATAAGGGATCTTCTAATCTCCTACTCTCCTGCAGCTTTCAAATGTTCAGCAGTACATCATCATCATTGAAATGGTCACACAAGATAGGGAATATATGAAGGAAATCTTCCTTTTTATCAACACGAGGAGCACACACAGACAGCAAACATTTAACCTTGGAGTTTGACGTGCACTGCACCCTCACACTGCTGTATTCTAAAAGAAAAAGCCAACTCAAGTTGATTTGTGCCTTTCTGCATTCAAGTGTCGCTTTAAATTTCCAACCACTCATGTCTGACACTAATGGTGCTCTCTGTTGTTTGCTAAAAAAATGAACAGAGGAAATCTCTTATACACAGACACAAGCTGCCATCTTTTACATTGCCACTACAGAGACATCGCTGCCTATTACAGCACATCCAAACACATGCAGCCTTAAGATGCACAGCCCAGGGCAGAGGCAGGGAAGCATGCTCTTATGAGAAACGAGTAACGTTATCTGTGTTATCTCCCTCCCCAGCTGGGAGGTGCAAGATGCAACAATGTTGTCACAACAATCGATGCAAATCCACAATTCACAGTGCTGATGGAGCAGGTGCCAGACCCTCTAAGTTTCTTTTTATGTCAGGTTTCCCCAATGCATAGACACACAAATCTGTCTACCCATTCAAGGAACTACTCAATGTAAAGTCATCATCTAAGTTATACTGAAGGCTTCTTAACCTTCCAAAGGTCACAACAGAAGGTGGTTGCATTGGGAAGGGACAGTTTATTATGTCATTATGTTGCTTGGCAGCTTTTATTTGTGGGAGATGAAACCTGTATGCCATAAAAAACAATCACACTCACAGGGGAAGAGTGATGGCAGAGGTCCCTAAAGTGTGTCTTGCATACTAATCATCTTAGTCAGTAGGTCTAAGAAGTTTCTTACATATTTGGAGCAAAGCTACCAATTTTTTTTTAGGGTTTCAACTAAGAGAATTCAGAGTGTATGCCTTTGATTTAGTTTCATATGACATCAGTTTACTGTACTGACTTGGAGGTTTATTAAGAATTCATCAAAACTGCTTTGTAAAGTTATGATATATTTGCTTCACATACTGTAGATAACCTTTTATTTTCAATGTGCAAAAAAGCATTCTGAAATAAAAAAAAGAGGAGGGCAGTGAAAATAAAAATAAAATATAAAATGAATATAGAAATGTATATATATATATATATATATATA
>JAUZNJ010037577.1:0-11406 GCA_034780135.1 Jordanella pulchra | reverse complement strand
CATCCATCCATCCATCCATCCATCCATCCATCCATCCATCCATCCATCCATCCATCCATCCATCCATCCATCCCCACTGTTTAGAGTAGCTTTCTGCACGCATCGCCAAGCTTCTGTTACTACAGCCCATTCTTCTGTGTTTGAAAAAAAAGAAAACGCACAAAGCCCTTCGGTTGCCTTGTAACTGTACCCCTTGTTGTAGTTGCTGCGTAGAGGCCTTGGTGTTTCTGTGCGCAGCATCAGCACCTTGGATAGCGAAACTATACGGCGCAGCGCCTCCCATGCACACAACCTTAACGATTAAATCGATAAAAAAAAATAATAAAAGTCCGAACCTTTAAAGATCAAATCCTCTATCTCTCGGTCGAATCCCTCCCGATGGCACTTTCTCCACAGGCCGGTGATGGTGGAGTTAAAGTGCCGACTGCAAAGCGACTCCATGGCCGAGGCGGGAGGCAAGAAGTGCCTCTTCGCTCGCAGGAGAATATCGCCCTTCCTCTCTGCAAGTTTCTCCCTCGGTAGCATGCGGAGCGGGAGGTTATTGTTGGAGATGTAGATGTAGCCCGGGTCGTTTCTTTTGTTGGAATAATTCTTACAGCGATCCCGGTGCCGCCTGGCGTCCGTTTCGTACCAGTTGTCGGTGCTGATCGCCACTGCGATCAGTCCCAACGCGCAGAATGCCAAAAACAGCCCCGCTACGGTTAAAGTCCTCATAGCAGCCATGTTTCCATGCGCTTCTGGCCTCGGCGCCGTGATGGTTTCACGGGGTGGGTGGGGGACGACTCCGGCTGCTGGATGCGGCTGCTTTCACTGACTGCGGTGTGGAGGAAATTCGGTGGTACAGGCAAATCCGAATGGCGGACGCAGCAGCGAAGCTCTCATTTCTCCTTAGTTTCTCCCGATGACCCAAATACTTTGGAGCAAGGTAAACAAACTGGGGCCTCGGTCGCTATTTTGGTTGTGTCTCCTTTATGCATCTGAACTCGGTGTATCCCAGATACTGATCGAGTCCAGCAGCTCTTTCCAGCAGATGGAGACAGAGGGAGTATTTAGAAACAGTCGCCCTAGTGCTGCACCTACTGCACCGAGGACCATCATGTGTAGGGAGAGATTTCCAGAGTCTGCCAAAGCCACTCAGGAGGTTGCATCCCTCCCCCTCCTCCCGTTAATGGACCATCTCTTGGATAAAAACAGCCACTGTTGTAAAAAAAAAAAAAAAGTTGTAAAAAACTGAGAGGCAGGCCATATTAAACCCCCGCAAAGGGCTCCGCTTCCTTTGTGTAATGTACAGGAAACGGTTTCATCACATCCAATAGATTGCTTCTGGTAAATTTCCATTCCTGCAGAGTTGTACAAATAACTGTGTGGATGGCCCAAAATATTCTAGACATTGTTTGACAAAAAATGCAAGCATTTTAAATAAAAGATGGGACAGATATGTAATGTGTGATCATGTCTGTATGACATGGTATTTACACCCCTTTAAATTTTTCCTCCATTGTGTACCTTTATAAATACACACAGCCTACACAAGCTGCTTACAAGGGACTCTTACTGTCTAATTGTGACTTGGTAAGTAAATCAACTTCATTTAACCCCCTTAAATCTGATGCTCCTAAATAACATTCAGAGTTGCAACTGCTCTCAAAAGCAACCCTACAGCCAACTTGTTAAAGCCTCAGTGTCTTGTTAGATAGCAATAGTGAATAAAGGGCATCATAAAAAAGAGGTTATAAAAACATAACATTTAAACATCTCACAGAGCACTATGTGTAATCCAGTGCCTATCTAAAAAAAAAAAAAAAAGTATGGCTCAACTAAACACTGCTTAAGACATAGCTGTCACGCTATATTAAGATGTTGCTTACTCTGGCAGAGCTGCAGAAAAGTCCACAGCCAGTGGCGGAGCCAGAACATTTTCATAGGGGTGGCCATGCAAGGACCAATGTGCACAGAGGGGTGGCCGAAAACCGATATGTGTGAAAAATTGTCAGTCTACACTAATCACATTGTACCACCTGGAAAATTAACAAGTAAAAACTCCATATTTACCAAATAAATCAATAAAGAAATGCTAGATTTTAATAAAGACCTCACTAATAAATCTAGACATATATTTATTCATGTACAGTCTAAATTGGATATGGTTCTGCATAATATACACATTGTATGGGTTGAACTGTGGTTATCTATTGCTAATTTTATAAAAGACTGCAGAGACCAAAAATGTTCCCTTTTTTGTTATAAAGCACAAAACCTAGCTCTGAAAGGAAATGAAGTCTGTGTATGTCCTATTTGAATTTAGTATTTTTATTTGAATATTTCAATTATTACTGTAATTTTGTTGTCAGTTTATAAATAACATACAAACAACTAAATAATCAAGTTGGTTAGAAAATTCCACCAGTTTTAGGGGTAAATTGCTTGTTCTGGAGGCTGTAAAGCTCCAATGGGGACAACTAATCACCTGGTTGAGGTGGCTGGAAGTGGTGGCCACTGGTCATGCTCACCCCTGGCTCCCCTTCCAGCTCCGCCCCTGTCCACAGCTCCGGTGGGAGGTTGTGCTGATAGGAAAACTATTAGTGGCACATTCAACAAAGCATAGAGGGCACACAGCAAAAAAGAAAGGTGCTCTAGTGAAATGAAACCAAAGCTGAACTTGGCCTACACCAAATGTGGTGGAACAGCAACACTTTAAATCACCCTGAATTCACCATATTGGGGAATATGGTTTGGAATCATGTTTTTCTTACAGAAGGTCAGAGAGGTTGATCGGATTTGATTAGATCAAGCATCAAGATGAACAGAGAGCAATCATGAAACAAAAATCTGTTAGAGACTTCTAAAGACTTCAGACTGAGATGGAAGTTAATCTTAGAGCAGAACAACAAGTCTAAACAACAAGCTGGAGGTTTAGGGATGGTTTAGCTAAAAGCATATTCACGTATTAAAAAGACTGAGTTAAGGTCCACATCTGAGTCCAGTTAAGAATAATCTGTGTTCACATATGATTTCAATTCACTGATTGTTTTAGCTGTTTATAGAGGGAAAAACAAATCTAAGAAAAAAGAAAAAACAACAAAAGTCATAAATGCAATGTAACTTTTGACTCTGAGAACTAAATGCATTTGTATCCTGTAATTTCTAGATATTAATTTGTCAAATTCAAAATCTCCAAAGTAGGCATTGATGTTTTGGCTTTATTATGAGAAACAAAATGAAAATTTCATGGTTGACAAAGGTGGAACGGCATAATTTGCTGCTTATTTGAATTCTGTAATTCAAGAAACTGGAGAATCAGCACAGCTGATTAATATTTAGTTATATTTATTGCTTATTTTGTTTTTTATCTTTTTACAGATATTTCCTGTGTCTGTATCAAGAGTAAAAAAACTGGCATTCTAGTTACATATTGCAGTTACATACATAAATATATTGCAGTAAAATCTCTCTGCTAAAATAGCAAACATACCTTTTTACAGTTATATTATCTTGATAACAGTTTTTTTTTTATCCGCAGCATTTAGCTTCACTGTTACCTTTAGATATGTATTAATATTTATACCACCTGCACTGACAGAGCCTGTTGCTGCTTGAATCAAGTTGAAAAGGACTCCTGTTTCTCACAACTGGATGATATTGGGTTTAGTGGGAAACATTTTTTCATTATATACAAAGCTTCACCAGAAAAAGATGTCAGCATATCTGGATCCTGTTTTCAGACGTTTGGTAAAGTTTTAAGTTGTACTGCCCTGTTCACCACCCCCAGCACTTGCTTTAAAGTAGCAGTTATGTTCTTTTTAATAAATGCTGCCTGTCTTTAAAGATCATGTTCATTATTGAGCTCTTATAGCTGAAACAGTTCAAAAGGCCTACAAACTCTTTCCAGCTGTTGGAGTTTACAGACTTGGTCTCTGTGCAATAATTCGTTTTTTTGTCAGCAATGCTGCTGATGTGCTATCAGGTCATATGATCTGCTAAGCTACGTTTCTTTAGCAGCACAAAGTCTAGGCTACTTTTGTTTAAGTCTGACAAATAATTATACATGCAAAAATATCAAAAAGCTATATTTTTTCTGTTTCTGATTCAATAATCTACCTCTATTTTTTACTGCAAATAAGTAGTTCCTCTTTTTATTTACACTTAACCCCCCCTCCCGTGCTTGCTTGGAAAACAGAGTCAAAGCATCACGGAGCCTCAGTCCATTTCAGTCATGTTTTTCAACTGGTTTCATTCTCATGGTTGGAACTTCCTCTATTGAAACCAGAATGCCAAACTAAAAGGGGAACAAGCCAGAATCCAAACTTCGCTTTTGGTTTTAGCTCCTGAGAGCACTTGGTTTGAAATAACAAAAATTCACGCTGAAGGTTGGCTCTCATTAATCTGTGTAAAGGATCTACTAATCGACTGCTTTCTGCAGTGGGGAAGCCGCTTTTTCTGTTTCCTCATAAAATCTCTGTGAGAGAAATGGTGATTTATTAAAGGTAATGGTGTCTCTACTCTGATAACAGAGCTATTTGAACTAACAATCAGATATCCGAAAAATACAAATACATTTCATTAAATATAGGACAACAAATATACATTTTAATGCATCTAACTAAATGGTGAATGGGTTTTTAACTGGCTATAGTATACTTAAGCATTTTAACTAACTATTAAAGAAATATATCACCTGGATGTACATTTGCACACACAGGAAATGTATTTTAAACCAATCACTGGCCATCAGGAACTAGTTTATCATATGAGTTTGATAATTGGGTGTTATGAATGTAGGGTCCAGCTTAGCTGATTTCTCGCTTTCAGTTCCCATTTTTGCCCGCTGAAGTCGACATTGCGTGTTTCTCTATGAAGCAATAGGAAAAACATAACTTTTATCAGAAGCTGTGAAAGTTGAGACTCTCATGCCGCCTTGTTTACATGATGGATGCCTTTGTCATAACGTCTGTAAGTGCTGCTATTTGAGAATTTTATATCGGCTATAAATGGAGAGATTATTATTTAATCAAGGTTTGGGAGATTTATCTGATTGTATTGGAGTTTGTTGTAAGTAAGGACACAACGAAGTGAGTATTCTGATTAGAAAGCGGGGTCTTCATCTGCGTGTCTGTTCTAAAAAGATACTTGTTTTCAATTCATGCAATAATGTTTAACCTAGAGTAGGTTCTTACATGTTGAGAGAGTTTCTGGTTGTTTTGGGGGGTTTCTTGTTGTTTTTTGTCTTTTATCAATTAATATATATTTTTGATCTTTAAAAGGCATCAGAGGAGGCTATTCCACATGAGCCAGAGACTTTTCGACCACCTGTTGACTTGTACCCCTACCTGAGTGGTGTGGGGGAGATTTATGAGGGTGAGACAATGTGATTTCTTTCCTTACAGTGATGATAATTCACCAAAGGCTTTAAAGTCAGTTTATTTTCAGACCATAGATGGCCCTTCCCCCCGGATCGGGTTCAGCCACCAGACTTTGAGGGTTCTCCTGCAAATCTCCTTACCGAGCTTCAAGCGGTGTCTCCTCAGCAGCTCATTCAACCTTTCCCCCTCAGCAGCCTAGAGCCCCCACTTGCTCCGCTAACCCTTTCCTCACAAGTGAGTACGTGTGTGTGTGTGTGTGGGGGGGGTGATTTACGGGTAACCCAAGGACAGATAAAGGAGCCATGATATCACTAAACCCTGATTTAATTGCTAAGATATGAAAAAAAAACATACTGGTTGAGTCTTTAAAATTTCTAAAAAATTCGCATGTATTATCTTTTTTTACTGATCCAAACACTTCCTATAAACCTTACTCCGTTTCAGAACATCATCAGAATCTGTTGCAAATTTGGTAATCAAATTTAATCTTATGCCAACAATAAGGAGCCCAAAGCTGACACTAGTTTTAATAAACACCGTCCATGTTGTGGAAAGCCAGGGACATTTTCAATGAAATGTCATCCACCCCACGTGTTGTTGCTGAGCACTGGAATCTATTTTGGCAGAGTAACTTCCCCTTTTAGAACAATAGTCATGTTTAAGCAAAAATATCAGAAAGCAAGTGATTGCAAAATCATATTTTAAAAGGATTTTTTGAAATGCTTTAAATTTCCCCTAAAGATTCCATATTACACCCCATCCCTGTGCTACCAGTACCCTCCCTTGGCCTCACCTCGACGTTATTACTCAGAAGAGGATCAGAGAGCCGTCAGTCCCCCGCTGCAAGTATCAGAGGGGGAGGAAGATTATGAAGACTACAACTGCTCCTTTAGGAAAGACCATGGTGAGTTTTTTTCTAAAATGTTACATAATAATGTTCCTTTTTTGTGTTTGTTTATTTTTCTGACAAACATGACTTTCCATCCCAGGAAACAAAAAGAAAATCCGCCTGTACCAGTTCCTCCTGGATCTGCTTAGAAAGGGTGACATGAGTGAAAGCATCTGGTGGGTGGACCCGGACAAGGGCATCTTCCAGTTTTCCACCAAACACAAAGAGGCTCTAGCGACCCACTGGGGAATTCAAAAGGGAAACCGCAAAAAAATGACCTACCAAAAAATGGCCAGAGCCTTGAGGAACTATGGCAAAACAGGAGAAATAAAAAAGGTGAAGAAGAAGCTCACTTACCAGTTCAGCGAGGATGTCCTCAAAAACCTCTATTTTCGTCATAATCATCATCACTGAGGAGGAAACCATGGTTGTGTGTTTATAATAGACCAACACATTTCCCCAAATTCATTTTTTTTACATGTTTTGTATTTATTTTTAATACAACTGTATCTTTTCCTTTTCAATTTGCCATCTGTTAACATCCATGTTCACCATTTTGATTTGAGTGTTTTTTATATAAGAATTTGACATTTTCTGGACAGAAACATAGAGAATGTAGCTGTCTGAATATCTGCAAGTAAAAATGTTGTGCGCTTATGGCATAAAGAAATAACCTAATCAAAACAACTGGCAATTCCCAAACACTTTAATGTACATATTTGGTGGCTATGGATTAAAAGCATTATTATAAAAAATTACCAAACTAATACTGTTTTATTTGTTGTAAAAAATAAAATAAAAAAAGGACACATCTAACTGCTTGAATATTACAAAGTCTTGGAAAAGTATTCATAAAAATTAAAGTTTGTAATAATTTATTATGCTAGAGCTATTAAATCCAATTGATTATTTCTGAATTTGTGGGCTAGAAAAGCAAAAGTGAAGAAAAGGATCACAAATCGATATCTGAAAAGTGTGGCCTGCATTTATATTTGGCCCCTCTTTTGGGGAATATCTCTGACAGTTTTGCATATTTAGAGACTTACTTTATATGATTCTTTTTGCATACTGGCTGATCAAAGTGTGAACTGTAAGTTGACCATTGCATTAATTTATTCCATTGTAGACATTGTTGGACTGCTGAATACTAAACCTCTGTTCGTATTGTCTTTCCCTTTCATTAGCCTGTTTTAACCCCATCCATACTTTCATGAATGTTTAACCAGCTTTCTTTTCCTTTCTACAGGAAAACAACCAAACAGTTAATTTCCTCATGTTTCACTGTTCGGATTTGGACGGTGTGCAGTGTTAGTTTTTCCCACACACGCAATTCAACAAACAAACAGATCACCACCTTCTACATTTTTCCAGTGTCCTGTAAATGGCTTATGGACAAACTGTAAACAGGATTTCTTATAGGATTCTTTCAACAATGGCTGTCTTCTTGTCAGTCTTTTATCAAAGACAGGATAGATGAGTTTCAAACTCTTTGTTTCGTTGTCACCAGCTCCTCCATTAGGGGCCTCTCTGATTATTACCACTCTTGCCTTTCAGGTTAGCTGGACAGCCTTAGGTTTGCAATTGTGCCTTCTTCTTTTTTATTGATTAAACAGTGCTCTATGAGATGTTCAGACCTGGGGGTGCTGTTCTATAACCTGACTCTGCTTTAAACTTCTCCACAACTTTCTACCTGACCTCTCTGCTCTGTTTTTTGGTCTTTACTCACAAATGTTTTCTAACAAACCTCTCAGGACTTCACATATTTATACTGTGATATTACACACAGGCTTATTCTATTTAGTTATCAGGAGGATCTGAATGTAGTCAAAAGTAAAGGGTGTTTAATACTAATGCAGAACAAAGTTTAAAGTTATTTATTTTTGTAAAATAAAAATGAGCTTTCCTTTTGTTTGCAGTTAGGTGCCACCTTGACCAACATAGATAAAGATCAAGGGTGTGAATATCTTTGCAAGGCTCAATACTCACACCAATAAATGAGTTGCTCAACATAAGGCTAAAGCATTCTGAGGTCAATTTATGGGATTACTGAAACACAGAATTCAGCAATAGACTCTCTGTAATCATGAAACAGCTGAGCTCTGGGAAGAAACTTCAGCTGCAAGCAGATTGTACAGGCATGGGGAGTTGAGAATATATCAAATATGGATTCAACTTCCTTCCTACATATACAGGGCTCGGTAAACACCTGGGGAAATAAAAACATTGGTCACTCCCAGGGAGATTCTATTACTATGTATGGATAGAAATATAAATAACACTACAAACACAAACAGGGAGTCGGCCTGCACAGAAAGGTTAGCTAATTTCATTTAAACCAATACCTCATCCAGACTATACAAATATTTACAACACAAATTACTTCTTTCAAGTAAACCAACACAGATATAAAATCCCTGTAATCATTTGGTGATTGCACAGTTTGAAATATTGTTGCCATCAGTTTTGATCATAACCCAAGATCTTTCTGCATGTAGTTTGCATATTTTATTTCTGTACGCATGGGATCTCCAAGCTTTTCCTCCAACATATTATAAAAATCTATGATGGTTTAAGTAGGTACTGTGTGCAAGTGTTAGAACAGTTGTGTTTTTGGGTTGCTGTAAGGTGGATTTACTAGGAACCTGTCCATAGTGTACTCCCCCTTTTGCCCATTAATGACCATCAGGAACCAGCTCACCAGCAACCATATAAAGTTGGAAGGGTGAATAGATAATTATATGAATAGGATTTTAGAGTAAAAATGTGGAGTAAAAAAAACATATAATCCATAGTTTTATGATCTTTTCGGAATCCAGATATAATTTCTATGAGCAGCAAGCAAGCATGTCAAGCTGCATGTCAAGAAATATGTAAAATAATTATTCCAGGTTTGTCCAAATACTGTGGTAACAGGGCCGGAGATGCTTTAAATGTGGGTGGTAGAAGATTTATAATTCACCTGTTGGGATTAAATAAGAAAAGAGGAAGATAACCAAAAGTTGTGTTTTAAATAATGTTTTTAAAGTGTAAGGTGGACAAATCAATCATTAAAATATCACAGTTAGTGCTAATGCATAAACCACCGACTCTCTTATGTTTTTTCCTAAAGAGACTTTAGTTACTAGATACTCCGATCCTGATGATGGCAGTAATGAGTCGATTGACGCCTTTATTACCAAAAAGCTTATATTTTGGTGCAAAGTTGAAATCAACAAACATACAGCTCCTATTGTAGCCACACAAGGTTTAACATTACTAAAAAAGAAAATAAAACCGCGAGGGACTGGCTGCATACGATTATTAAGGATTACTTACGTTCATTTCGATTTTCGGCAGCGGTGACCTGAGAAAGAGGTTTGTACCAGTCTTTTTATTTGTTTTAGGAAATATGTGTTTTCTTATTACCTTAGCTGGTGATTGTGATAACTATTTAACAAGAACATCGTCGTGTTTTTTTTGGAATGTTTACATTTGACGACTATGTTATCTTAATCGTTTTAATGTTGGATTAGAGTTTTAAAATTAAGTGGCTAATTTAGCACTACATTTTAGAGTTATATTTTGCTCTTAAACGATTCCAAATGTTTTCAGCGTTTCATCTCCACTCCTTTCCATTTCCAGTGAAGTCCATGCAGCAGAGTCTGTTACCTGCCTTAACAGGGCTCTACTGAAACTGCAGGAAATCTGGGAAGAAATGGGGATCCCTGAAGAGGAGCGGGTTTGGAGAACCAAAAAGGTTAATGAGTACATTAAAGTGAGTGTTGGGAAAATCTACTCAATCAGTGGTAGACTGTTGGGTTTTTGTTTTTTTCGGGAAAATTTATTTCAAGCATGTACGAAAAAGAAAATCTAATTGTTTCCTCAAACAAATCAAAACAGTGCCATTGTAACATATTTTAAAAGGAGTGGGCACAAGGGAAATTTAATGTCACCCCTTCAAAACTTCAGTAATAGCGGTTAAGTTAGTTGTAAGTTGAATATTCGTCAGGCATTTGCTCCGGTTAAACCTCTTCTTCGCTCCGAGTACACTGTGATTGGAAAAGCCGCTCCAAAGCTTCAAGTGCACCGCAATCCAGTGAAAAAACGTCTAAAGAAAACAGCTACAGCGTCTATGGACTTCCTGTTTCAAAATAAAAGTGTCGGCCTAGTGTCGGAAGTTTAAAAGCTATCAAAAATGTTAATATTTAGCATATGTATAAAGTGATTAAACTATTCTTGAGATTTCATATGCAAAAGTAAAAGGTGTATCTCATGAAACCAGTGGGATACTATAATCCCACATGGATTTTGAGTCAATCCATCACAAAATCTGCACTATTGAACAAAAGTACCAATATTTACATATAAAGATTATAAAAAATATAAGTAGACTTGTAATGCAAATATATGATACTATGATCCAACAGGATTTAAAGCAAATTATGGCCTTACCAGGAAGCTATTAAGTTAAAATGCTAGTGTGTTCAATATCAAATTAACTAAAAATAATTCAAGATTTGAAATGCAAAAATAAAAAGCGTTACTTTTGTTCTCAGTGGAGCACTATGATCAAACACTGATTTTTGCATCAATCGATCACATGACCTAGAAGCTATTGAGCATTGAGGCAAATATTTACATATAACAAATAATCAAAATATTTAGGGGTTTGAAATGCAAAAATAAGGGACGCAGCTTTTGAAACCAGTGGAGGACTATGATCCAACAATGATTTGGGGTCAGTTGATTACATGAGCTGAAAGAAATAAATAAATTAAATAGTTTCATATAAAAAGTTGATTAATAAATAACTAAAAATTTTAAAATATTAATACACATTTCAAAGCAGACCTTTTATTCTTAAATTGAGAAGCTCACATGACTTGGCTTCACAGGAATAGATGGGCAGGCCTGAGAGGCAAGACTCAAGCTCACTAGAAACATGAGACTGAGGCTTCAGGTGCTGTTGTCTTTAATTAGAATTAGAATTCAACTTTATTGTCATTGCTTGTGGTTTTCTTATTTCTACATTTCATTCATTTTTGGCTATTATTTGTTAGTTTTTATTCATTATTACAATGTCAGGGAACTTGGAATCATACCTTACAGATGCATAGTAGGAAAAACACATCTACACAACTCAGAAATATTATTAAATCAGTGCAGACCTAACATTCA
>JAUZNJ010037576.1:618-11407 GCA_034780135.1 Jordanella pulchra | reverse complement strand
ACCAGACCGGATCAGACCAGTTTACACCAGACCGGATCAGACCAGTTTACACCAGACCGGATCAGACCAGTTCAGACCAGTTTACACCAGACCGGATCAGACCAGTTTACACCAGACCGGATCAGACCAGTTTACACCAGACTAGTTAGTATCACTCAGACCCGGACCGGTTCGTGTTGGAGGCCCGTTGGGCTCAGGTCCTGGTCCGTTTCAGGGAGGCGGACCAAAGTCTGCGGCTGCTGCCCCAGTTCAGCGTGGATACTGGGATGGGACTGGAGAGACTGGTCAGCGTCCTGCAGGGGAAACGCTCCAACTACGACACAGACCTGTTCACGCCGCTGCTGGATGCCATCCATCAGGTACGTTCAGGTCCAGACCTCTTCAGAAGGCCGGCCCATCGCCATGGTGACGTGACTCTGTGTGCGCAGCGGTCGGGGGTGGGGCCTTACGGCGGCAGGACGGGGGATGCGGACCAGGGCCAGGTGGACCGGGCCTACAGGGTGGTAGCGGACCACATCCGGACCTTATCGGTCTGCATCGCTGATGGGATCCATCCTGGGATGTCTGGAGCCGAGTGAGTGACCGGCCTGCTGGCAGCTCTGGTGATGTCATACGTCGGCGCCGCTCACCTGTCTTCCTGTCTGTGGCTCAGGTTGGTGCTGCGGAGGATCTTGAGGCGGGCGGTCCGGTTCTGTGTCGAGGTTCTGAAGGCTCCACAGGGAGCGCTGGCCAGCCTGGTTCCTACGGTCGTTCGTATCCTGGTGAAGTAGATTTCCCATCATGCCGCTGGGTTGGGTCTAAGGGGTTTGATCAGAATCGACATCAGGACAGAACCGGAACCATGTGGGAGGGGTTTAGTATCTGCTGGTTGACTGAAGCGTTCTCTCCGCCGGCAGGGCGACGCCTATCCGGACCTGACCCGGGAGGCGGACCGGGTGAGTCTTCCATCGCCACCAGCAGGTGGAGCCCGTAACAGGAAGTAGTCACCGGGGTCGTCTCTTTCAGATCGTCGATGTCATCAACGAGAACGAGGCTCACTTCCTGTCGTCTCTGCAGCAGGGCGGCCGGCTGATCCAGAGGACGGTCGGCAGGATGGAGGCAGGAAGCTCCTTCCCCGGTCAGTTAGTGGTTATCGGTCATTGATCCGCTGCTCCTTCCGCCACTAACCGTCCTGTCGGGTCTTCCTCAGCCTCGGTGGTCTGGTCTCTGCACCGGGACCTGGGCTTCCCTCTGGACCTGGTGGACCTGATGCTGGAGGACAGAGGCGTCCAGGTGGACCGCCTGGAGTTGGACCGACTGATTTCTGAGAACCAGAAGGTGACGCTGCGGGTCGATGGACGACTCCTGCGGCCCGAATCAGCCGCCGTCATGGAGGGCGTTTGGTTCGGAGCTTTTATTGTGAAGGAGATCAATGATGATGTAACTCATGATGTCATTGTGCCAGATGCTGTCAGAGCAGCAGATGGGCGTTAGGCCCCGCCTCCTGCCGGACGTCCTGAGCCTGGCCGAGCTGCAGCGCAGCGGCGTCCTCCACACCGACGACACCCCGAAGTATCGGTACCAGCTGGTGGACGGCCGATACGGTACGCTGCCTGGGGGGGGCGGGACATGGGCTGTGATTGGTTAACAGCTGTAACGCCCCCTCCTCCTCCCCCCAGTGTTCCCAGCATGCCGAGCCACAGTCCTGGCGCTGTATGATGGTCAGGCTCTGGTTCCGGAGGTCGGCGAGGGTCAGCGCTGTGGCGTCGTTCTGGACCAGACCTGTTTCTACTCGGAGCAGGGGGGGCAGTCACATGACCAGGGCTACCTGATACGGGACGGGCTGCCGGTGAGCAGAGCATCATGGGAAAAATCCAGTGTGAGGTTCCGGTTGACTGGGGCTGTTCTGTCGCACAGGATGTTCTGTATTCGGTGGAGGCGGTGACCCGGGTCGGAGGATACGTGGTCCATCAGGTGACCGCTGCCGACAAGCTGCGGACTGGAGACCGGGTCCACCTGCACCTCGACCAGGTACCGCAACAGAACCCAACACGTTCTTTCATATAGAACCCCGGTTTTGGTCCGATCCGGTCCGATCTCTCTGTCAGGCCCACCGGCTGTCCTGCATGGCGAAGCACACGGCGACCCACATCCTGAACTTCGCTCTGAGGAAAGTTCTGGGTCAATCGGTGCAACAGAGAGGTTCTCACATATCAGCCGACCGGCTGCGCTTCGACTTTAGCGTAAAGGTTCTGACCCGTTCGATCAGCTGACTGACCGCCTGAGCGGCAGTGGTTCTGCTTTTCCTGAAGCGTTCTCTGGGTTCTCCTCAGGGTTCTCTCAGCTCCTCCCAGCTGCAGCAGGTAGAATCGTGCGTTAATGACATCATCTCAGCCGACCAGGTGATCCACAGCCTGGAGGTTCCTCTGCAGAAAGCCAGAACCATCCAGGGACTGCGGACGGTGGATGAGGTAAGCAGAGACCTCCGCCTGGACCCAGCTGCCTCCTCAGCGGTGCTCATGCTCCACCCCTCCTCACTCTGCAGGTTTATCCGGACCCGGTTCGGGTGGTGTCGCTCCAGGTTCCAGTGTCTGAGCTGTTGGACGGTGGAACAGAGAGAGAGACGTCTGTGGAGCTCTGCTGTGGAACGTAAGACGTGGAATTCCAGCAGCCGAGCCTCGAGTTTCAGGAGGAATTTATTCTTCTCGCACATTTTGTATTTTTTACAAGTGCTGATTCAGAAACAAGAGACGCAGATTTTTTTTTTTATCCCAACAATTTATTTAACTCATTTATTAACTCAGGGACTGAGTTTATGATTTTTTTAACAATAGCATTTAAATTGGTCGGACATGTAGATGGTAACATCTGTAATATGGGATTTAAAAAGTAAATTTATAAAGTATTTCTTTTCTGCTCAGGCCTCCTCTACGTCTCCATCGCTGTGGTTTAGCATCCAGACCTGGACTGTTTGTCCTCAGACAGAAACTATCACAGGAACATTTCATTATTATCAGCTCCTGTCTTTTAACCTTTTAACATTTAGTTCATCTTCCCTCAAAAAGTACAAAAAGCTTATTTATAATTTATTGATAAAATATATCTACTAAATGAGATAAAAAGCTGTTCATGTTGATTCCAGCTGTAACTTCATTAACAGCAGTTTGTCTTCATATTTTTCTCTTTGGTAGTTAATCTGTCTGGTGTCTCTGTTTAGACACCTGCTGCAGACCAGCACCATCCAGGACCTCGTGATAATTTCAGAGAAGCAGCTGGTGAAAGGAATCAGCCGCATCGTTGCTGTGACGGGACAGGATGCTGTCCAGGTGAGATCACACGTCATCTTTGGGAATCAGGTGGTGAAGGCGTGTCTCTGTTCTCATCCTGTTCGATCTCACTGCTGCTTTTAAACACATCAGTTCTCTTAGAAAGGGTTAAAAGTTCTGTAGGAATTTAGAGAACAGCACTAATTTGGTTTAAATAAGGTTTTTTTGATGTTGATGACAGATCTTCCAACTCCTGGGTTACTTGTGGAGTACCACAGGGTTCAGTGTTTGGGCCATTGCTCTTCAACCAGAATAAAGGGAAGAACAATAAAAGCTTTTTTTTCTGCAGTAAAATGGGAGAGAAGCTTTTCTAGAAACTCTGATTCTGTAAAAATCAGATCAGCCACACATGAAAAACATCCCATTAATCACACACATCACTCCTTCCAAAACCTCTTTCATAAAACGGTAAAATTCTCTGTCATCCAGGACGTTAGAAACTCTGAGTTCCTCAGTAGAAAACAAATGTAGTTCTATTGATCCTTGGAGAGATTTTGACCTCTGACCCAAAAGGCTTCTTCAGATCTAAACATGGTTTACAGCAGAGTTTCTATCTATTAATGGCTTAAGTGTGAGCAGCCTTCTGCCAAGAAGACAGGAGACACGTAAAAGGAACATGGGATCACTGATCTATAAATACTTTCTATGTTAGAAAAGCTAACAGTAGACTAGCTCCACTGGTGGCTCTGTCTGGGAAAGAAACGGTTAAGCAGACGAGCTCTGAGCCAGTTTTCATGTCAACGGGGATGAAATAGAGGACATAGAGTAATGGGTTGAACTAACAAATACTGCAGAGTGAGAGAAGAGAGATAGAATGAAGCAGAATGATTGTCCTCCAGCAGTCTAAGCCTATAGCAGCAGAACTATAGCGATAGCTCCTGATAACCTGAGCCACTCTAACTAGAAGCTTTATCAAAAAGAAAAGTTTTATGCCTGGCCTTAAAGTAGACAGGGTGTCCTTTCAATGACCTGATCGCTGTGAAGCAGCTTTACAGGCGCCTGATCCTTTCAAACAAAAGGTTCAGAGCCAGACCAGCAGGATGTGTCTCCCGAACCATCATGTCATTGAAATAAGTTTAACAGCCTTGAATTATGGACCTTTTACCAAACCCACATCAGAGCCTCCTAAATGTGTCGCCTGTCGAAATACTGCAGACGGCAAATATTTGGCTTCAGTCGAGTCTTTTCTCCTGAAAACTGTAGAGATCAGTCCCTGTCTACCCTTTTGAAGCGGTCATTGAGTTCACAGTTTCTCGTTGTGTTTTTCCAACCAGGCTTTAGAACACACCATGCATTGGTTTACGTTCTGAATGAGAAGCATCTCAACAGTAAAGGATCTAGAACCTCTGTCTTCAGTATTGCTGCAGTTCACAGCTGTGTTTCACACAAAGAATCGTATTTATAAAACGTCTCAGAATTAGTCCTAAGATCACTCATAATAGTGGATGTATGAGCAACACAATGGTCCAGCATTATAATAAGAATAATCAACTTGTGGACATGCGGTAAGGTTACACATCAGTACCGACTAGCCATGAGATATTCATGTCTCTTCCAAGCATTTCTAACACAGAGCCACAACCTTTATTAATGCACGGCCACCGGATCATCTGGTCGCTGTGCTAAAGTGAATCATCATCACCAGTTATTTTTCTCCTGATGTTTTCAGATGTTATTTTGTGAGAAACTGATGGAAATCAGTTTGTTTCATTTCCTGTTAGCGGATTCTAATAGCTTTTAATTCGAGCACGAAGCTTTGCTGAATTTGTTTCTGGTGAGATCATGTCCCTTTAAAACAAGTAAAAAAAAGATACTCCCTCTGTCCAAACAATACCTCCAGCTCCAGAAACGTCTTTGAACGTCTCTCTCACCTCAATACCGCCATCTAGTGGTAATTCCTGCCCACGACAGACACCTGTGATCATCTCTCAAATATTTAGAGGAGTAGGAGGGATTCTTAGACTTGAAAAAGTTGATAAATAGGTGTTATTCTTAGGAGTAGAAACGCAAAGAAATCTGATGAATGCGTCCCCTGAACATCCTGATTGAAGGGCGGGACTGGATGGGATGGCTGGTTCTGGTCGTACTTAGGAGACACTGATAGCTTTGTGTCATTTTATTCCTATAAATTAAAAAATGGCAGTTTGTCTACATTTAAAACAGAATGAAACAATTCATCAATAGATGGAAAAAGACCAAGCAGCTGAAAATGTGGTCTTTAAAGAAGATAAGATCTGAGTTTCCACTTCAGAAGTCATCAAAACTTTCTGCCTGCTGCAGGAAAAAACAAGCCTTTCTAGTTTATCAGATGAACATTATCAGCCGCTGAGCCTCTTCAGTCTGTCATCCAACCACTTACTCCGCTCCATCGTTCACATTCTGTATGTAAACAATTTACTTGGAGATCTTATCTCTTTCTTCACTTGTTCCACTTTGACTCTTGTGTTTTTCACCAGTAATTTCCTAGTCCTGTAAAATTGTTACTTTTTAAAACTACTTGGCATTAAAAGGTCTGACTGATATATTCTTCAGATCTACTCTATTGACATAATATTTCGACATGTCCGTCTCTACACGACTTTACTTTTGCATTTATTTCCCCTGAATACAGGATTAATAAGCAAAGAACATTTAACAGCAGCACTTTCTCTATAGTGTTCAGCAACATTTGCCATAAAGAAAATAAGTGAAATTAAAATTGTTTTACCTAGAAAACCTCATCAACAACATCTGGTTTCCTCATATTTCTTCTGTATCAGGAGAACAAAAACACTAGAACATCTCTGCTGTTCCTCCTAAACCTCCATTTTAAAATAAGAAATACTGAAAAATGGGAGAATACAGATAAAACGAAGCAGAGTGAGGAAAAGTGGTCGCTATGTCCTCCAGCAGCCTTAACTTATAGCAGCATAAATATTGAGAAGCTCAGGATCCTAACTGTTTGATAAAAGGATAGTTTGTCTTAGAAGAACCTGGCAGTGACGTCTTGATTTATATATATATTATTTTCTTTTTTAACATTTTGGAAGTAAGAATATCGCTGACTCAGAATAAACAAGAAGAGAGTCAGAGTAATTTTCCTTCTAGCAAAGGTCAGAAGGGGGCGCTCCAGGAGCCTCAATATAAAACAACCTGAGGTTGTTTGTCAACTTTCCTCCGAACCAGATCCGATGTTGCAGCAAACGATTTATTCCAATAGATGCGTATGAAGCACAGAGAAAAGGCAGGAGACGGGCTTACGGTTTGTAGAGGACAGGGGACATCTAACGCAGGCTGGACAGAACCTTTGACCAGTCCGTGTTTGGACTGAACCGCTGTTGTCCCGGATGCTAACTGGATCTGTATGACATGGAAATGAAATCCTGATGTTTCTCCAGGCGAGGGACGTGGGGCGAGTTTTATCTCAGGAAGTGGACTCTCTGTCAGCCAGACTGTCAAGCTCCGCCCCCTCCAGCCTAGGCCCCGCCCATCACTTCTCCAAGGAGGCTAGCATCCTGTCCGACGTAGGTCTCGGCCCATAATGCACCACAGCTCAAGAGGTAATATTTGCTAAACCCTGAGCTGTGTCTGGCAGGCGGTAGACAACACCTCCATCCCTCAGTGGCAGCGCAGAGAGCTGCAGGCCCGACTGCGAGCCATGCTCAGAACCATTAACACACTGATCAGGAAACTGGAGACCCAGCAGGTGAGAACACACCTGGAACTTGTCTGGACCTGATGACACTGGCTGCTCTCTCATGATGTCCCATCATGCTTTGCTCAGGCTGCAAAGAACGCAACGGTCCTTCTGCAGAAGAACGGCAAGAAGGAGCTGCTGGTGGACTGCGTGGAGACGGACTCGCTGTCGGTGGGTAGAACCGGGCCTAAACAGGCTAACATTAATGAAAATGGTAGATGGGCTGTGCTTGGATGCGGCTTATTCAGGAGACTTGACCACAGCACTTTATACTACATTCAGTCATTCATGCGCACACTGATGGTGGCAAACCATGGTAGCCTCAGCTGCCCTGGAGCTCGATGACAGAAGGCCTTCTGATCACCAGGAGTGAAGTGTTTTACCCAAAGACAAGATGGGCCTCATGCAAGAACCGAAAGTGCACATTAATTCGTTCTTAAATCGGTCGTACGAGTGATGTAGGAGAAATGGTTGCATTCACCACTTTTCTCCTGTTTCTAATCTTCTCTCCAACTAATTCTCTGAGTGCTTCAGTAGGAGTCTACTTCAATGTTATACAAACCTAGCTTTCACTAAATGGCCACATTTGTTTTACTTAGAAGCATTTTTCCATTTTATCAGACATCATTATATATTATGAAACTCCGAAATTAAAAATGACATTTTCATATGCTGATGACAGAACTATCACTGCAGCTGCAGCTGGCCTGTCTGTATCCAGAGGAAACTGCTTGAATTTGTTGTTCAAAAGACGAGATTAAGCTACTGTTGAAATGACATCTGGAACAGAGATTGATGGAAGTTTCCATAAAGCTCCTCTAATGGTGAGACTTTCATGCATCGCAGCTCTTTGCTTTTGTCACTAAATGTGGATGAAGGGATGACAGACGTGGAGATGCACGGTACAGGTGTGTTGGTTGGTTGATGGCAGAATTATTAGGTATTTCCTTTTGCCTCCATCAGTAATTTTCTTGGACTGTTTTTGGATCAAATTATTTTTCTTTTTATACATTTTATTTTCACTAAGAGCACGATCGCGGCATTTACTGCTGGTATTTATGCTCTGCTGCTCAGCTCTCAGTCAGCAGAACCTCGATCTGGGAACCTTTGAAGTTTTACGTCCTAGTCCATCTCTGCGTGTTCATTCGCAGAGATGTGGGAATTCGTAGCCTTAAATGGAATAATCTAGTAGGTGGTGAGTAATGCAGATCTACATCTATTAATTAGAAAACGCGCCTCTAAAGTTGGGCTGCACAAAGTTTACGAGGATCATTTACTAAAGTCAAGAACTTTTGTTGAATCTCACATGTCGCTTTTGTTGATCTTATTTGTTTGTTTTCTCCAGTAGGAGAAAACGTACAAGATGTTTAAGCCAAGAGCTGGAGTTTGAACCGACAACCCTGTGGTTGCAGGCAAATGCACTGACCCGAATGTTTTTGCATTTTAGAAGTTTACGGTTGTCAAATAATGATAATCAACTCCAGATGGGCAGATTGGTCCGACCTGTGACCCCTGAGGGTCTCTATGGAGTGAACGTTTCCCAATAGAAATGAGCAAAAACAAAATAAAAAATCTAGAAACTGTAAATAAAACTTTAACCAAAGAAGATTTTTATAGTAACTTTTCTTCCATACATTCTGGATGTGCTCTCACCAGGCGCTGCCAGACGTTTCTGTCCACACTGACCAGTTCTGGTTCTGCTCCAGGTTCTAATGAAGACGGTCAATCAGCTGAGCGCCGCCACCCCTCTCAGTCATGTGATGCTGCTTTCTCACCAGAAGGATTCTGGGAAAATTCTCTGTGCCTGTCAAGTTCCTAAGGTATCCCTCCTGGTATCACTGGGGGCGGGTTCCTCTTTGAAAGCAAGGATTCTGATTGGTTGCTCATTTCCTCTGCAGGATTCGCCAACCCTAGCCGCCTCCGATTGGGCGGTGGCCGTGTGCCGCCACCTCGGGGGGAGCGCCGGGGGCTCAGCTCTGGTTGCCAAGGGAACGGGAAGCGTTAGTGACATCACAGAGGCTCTGAGGTGGGCTGAAGACTTTGCTCGCCAGAGGACACAGTGATGTCACTGAGGCTCGGCCCACTTGATTGGACAGGAAGCCGATCACAGAAACGTATGAACTGTTGAGAACATTTCTTTGTTATAGAAGAAATAAAAGCTGAACTTAGAATTAATGATCAGTTTATTGATTAATTATTGGTTACATGAGTGGGTTTACAGAAAAACAAACAAACGGAAGAATCTGCCGCCTGCAGGTCTGTGTCATCCATCCTGGATCAGAACCAGAACCTGGCTGTTCTTCAGATCATGGACATGTTGAGCCACTGTAGGAAACAAAACATCAGTTACTGATCCAGTGGGTCAGAACCTCACCTACAAAGACCAACCAGTTTAAGGAGGCATCTGCAAGTACAGCAAGCTTTTTTAGATATAATCATTAAACTGAATATTCATTCCTGGTACCTGCAACTAAATATTTCCAAGTTCAAACCAACTCCAGCTGTTAGCTAGGAGGTATTCCAGGCTAACTTCCCTTTAGGGCCGCTGTCCTGCACCTTTTAGATGCGTCTCTGCTTCAACACACCTGAGTCAAATAATCAGCTAATTAATTAATTAGCAGGACTCTGGAGAACTTGGCTGCAAACTGAGGAGATTATTTAACAGTGGTGTTCAGGTGTGGAAGCAGAGATGCATCTGAAATCTGCAGGAAAACGGAGCTCAAGGGCCAGATTTGAGAATGCCTGCCTTTGAGTTACACAAAGCTGCCCCTTCCCCACCTGTTGCTGTATCTTGTTGATTATCTAGCTAAGGAAAGCTGCCACTACCAGTCTGATCAGGGTTACACAGTTTCTGCTGCTTCATTTAACCCACAAGGTAACATCGGCTGTTAGACACAGTTTTCTCCATTTAGAACAGAACCACACAAAGGACAACGATTGGTAAAAACCCTCAGAGCTGTTCTTAAACTGGATCAGTTTGGTCCCAGTCAGAGAAGAGCTGGATTGTGCAACGTATGTTTTCAGAGCTCAAGCTTGGTACCTCCATCAAGTTGAGCTCCACGCATCCAGAGTCGTCTTTGTTCATCGAGTTGAACATGTCTGTGGAAAGAAGTGGACAAGTAAAAGGGAAAGACTCATAAAAAAAAAAAAAACTCAGCTTGGGAGTCCAGAACTCACCAAACATGGTCTCCAGACGGACCAGACAGCACACAAAGTTGTCAAAGTCAATGGTGAGATCCTGCTCGCTGTAACGGGCCACCAAGACCTGATGGAGAGGACTGTTCAAGCTGAACCCTGGAATAAAGACCAGCGAGAAGGTCAGAATCTGGGCCGGCACAGCAGGGACACCTTCTGGATCTGCTTGGCCTCAATGAGCAGCTTTCCAGAGCTCAAACAACGTTTGAAAAGTGTTTTGGTTTCTGATCAGAACCAAACTTAATAGCCTGATTAACAGTATGATGGATGAAAGCAGAAATGTCAGAAACTAAGATGGTTTACCGGCTTCTTCCACCGCCGTCCGCATCTCTTCAGAGCTCATGGACCCAGAGTTATCCACGTCCCGTTCCCGGTAAATTTTCTACAACAACCAAACAGGAGACATGTTAGTCTGACAGGACCCGGCGCAGACGTGTCCGAAAAAGCTGGAGCAAACTCACCAGGTAGTTCTCGATTTTGGTCCACAGGATT
Source organism: Jordanella pulchra (assembly GCA_034780135.1). Classification (NCBI taxonomy): domain Eukaryota; kingdom Metazoa; phylum Chordata; class Actinopteri; order Cyprinodontiformes; family Cyprinodontidae; genus Jordanella; species Jordanella pulchra. The sequence continues at coordinate 739 of JAUZNJ010037576.1, read as the reverse complement.
TTAAACTCCACCAGACCCAGTTTCCCGCTGCCATCTTTCTGTGGTCCAAGTTCAGGAGCCGCTTAGATAAAGATTGAAGCCAGGGGCGGGGGGGGGGGGGGGGGGGGGGGGGGGGGGGGGG
>JAUZNJ010037575.1:0-35770 GCA_034780135.1 Jordanella pulchra | reverse complement strand
ACCCTAAAGAAGCCCCTGTTTAGCAAGTATGTGTGTATTTATATATATATATATATATATATATATATATATTTTTTTTTTTTAATTAATTTATTTTTTTACCTTGTTTTGTAGGATAAACAAAGTCAAAAACAAAGGTCCTAAAGATATCGTGGCAGTAGAGGACATGAATGGAGAAATACGGTTTTCATCACATCTTTCATATCCCAACAATCTCAGCAAGTAAGAAGAGAAATGCGCATTTTCCGAACCTACTAAAGAATATCTCAGTGCTGAAACTAGTGTCCCACCTAATGTGTGTGTGGCTGTCTTGGTTACCAGGCCGCTGCTGGAGCCAATCGAGTCTCTCCTTCAGATGCTCTTACTGTGGGATCCTGCTCTCCGTGGTGGAGGTCCTGATCCTAAAACAAACAAGCCACGCTGCTTCGCCTTGCTGGAGAACCTCCTCAACATGAAGGTTAAAACATTGATTTTGTCCTTTTTTCAAATGGTTTATCTACACCACAGCAAAGCAAAGATCTAATCATTGTTATCGTGTTTGTGTTGGATCAGATTATGCATGTCTTGGACATGACATCAGCCCAGCTGCACTCAATGGTTTTAGGCGCTGAGGAGAGCTTTCTCTCCCTGCAGCGTCGCCTAGAGGCTCAGACCCAGGCACACATCTCCCCTGAGAGTCAAGAGCTGCTACTAGAGACGGGAACCTCTCTCGACCCTCGCTGTGCACCTGTGCAGAGTCTGCCAGATGGCTTGGTATGTGCCACAAATCGATCAGACGTAATATTACGTATATCCCAGTAGAAAATAACACACTTTCTTTAGCTGCGGATTTGGAAAATTATGACGGTCCTTTGTTTTTTATAACTGATTTGAAAGTACTGTAAATTTATTGTTGTTTTGCTGTTATAAAAATATCAAAGCATGTGATTAGTTTGAAAAGCATTGGACAAGAAGTAAGCATGGAAACTAGGGATGTAACTACATGTAAAATGTGAAATGCAATTGTCCTTAGTGCCACTTTAAAAAAGGGGACTCCAACCTCTCACTGAATTTCTCATGCAGCTAAAGTCAACAGCCACCTTGGTGGTATAATGTTTTTAATTTTACAAAAAGAACTTAACAGCAGACTACCACAGAGACCTTTGTTTTTCTATCTGCCTTTATCTTGTTTTTTGTAAACTTCTTGGCTCTTTTAGCGTGGCTGGGATACCTCCATAGTGTTACTGTTTGACAGGAGCCTTACCAAGTACTCAGGACCGCTGACCGCCAGACCACTACCAGACAGTGTTAACTTTATTGGTAAGACACTCTGTTCTGAGCTATAAAATACAGTTTGAAGGTGACAACACAGGTTGGCATTTTTCTCTCTAATAGATCATTGTTAGAAATAGTTCAAGGCCTGGTATGAGTGTTATGTTCTGAGGGATTTGGCTGAAAACAATCAAGCCTCGCCACAATAACTTACCCAGGGAGTTAAAAATCCGACCTGGATTATCAGACCCACGTTGCCACATTGCTTACTTTAGCTGCATCTAAACCAACTGCACTTTCATCAGAGCTTCGTTATTTGTTAACAGAAATCTTGATCAGTTTATGCACCTGCCAAGACATGCAGTGAGATAAGTAAGAGAGAATATTACATAACATGGGTCTTCCCAAAGTTCAGCATTAGCTGAACATGAAAAATATAAAGTAAAAACTCAACAGCAGTAAAACATCTAAATGCTGTCAACTGCTCAGTACACCTTTATTACACATTGATGTTTGTAAATTACCTGAAATATAAGAAGGTTTAATGGAAGTGAAAGCCTGCATAAGCCATAAACGTTGATTACTGAACCCTTAACAGAAATAGTCGTATGTGTTGTATTCAGAATATCATTCATCCGCTGTTCTTTGTTTCAATTAATAGACGTTTTTTACTGCTGCCGTTACTGTTTTTGTAAATACAGCAGTCACCTTTGACCAATATGTTTCTTATTCACACCAATAAAAGAGACATTAAGAAGAAACTCCTCACACCCAATGTAATATACATTTAAAAACATCAAATAAAAATGATGCCTGGGCTTCATTCACTGTTGCTGATTGGCTCTTTCCTCCCTGCCTGTTCAATCTAAACTCTTATCCAACTAATCCTGCAGAAAACGAGGATATCCAAACTGACTTGAAATCTGTTTTTTTGAATGAGGTTTCCAAAATAATACGCTGTAATTTATTTCCATGCATTCTGTTTTTTTACTCAGTCAGGGAAACAAAGACGCAGCTGCCCCTGTCTGCCCTTAGAAAGGTGTGGGGGGAAGCCCTCAGCTACATATGTGGACTGAAGGAGGACTACCTTCGTTTGTACCAAGGACAGAGAGCTGCGATGTAAGTCGCTAAAGACTTCAAAAAGTAAAATGCACCAACTCATGCAACCTTCCTTACTTAGTACTTATATCTCTGTAGGCTGAGCCTGCTGCGTTACAACACCACCTTAACGCAGTTTAAGCACCGCCTCTTCTCCCATTCGCAGCAGCTTCACGCTAAGCTGTCCATCTTTAAAACCAGCATCCGACAGGATCTCGATCAATACACCAAGCAGAGTGAAAGCGGCGTCTGTGAGTGCCCGTTCTTTTTCTCCCTGTGGTACTCATAGTTGTTGCGGTGAAACGCTGTGGTGAAGTCAACCTGCTGCTCTGTGTTTAGCCTCAGAGAAGCTGAAGAGGGCGTGGCAGGAAAACGAACAAAAGTCGGAGGGGTTTACACAGGTATGGGATCTATAAACCTCATGGTGACGGATTATAATTTGGTACTTTAAAGACAATTCTGTGCTGCAGGTGGCAAATGTGTCAGGTCTTGATGAAGAGATATTGGCGCTGCATTCTGAAATCGTGGAGCTGCAGAGGAGTCCGTTTGCCAGGAGACAAGGAGATGTGATGGAGAAGTTGTCAGTAACTATATTTTTATGTTTGATTTTGGTTTATATGTTGAAACTGTTTACATACGTTTATTCAGTTGTTTCTTTATTGTGTCTAATGGATTTTTCTTCTAACTTTTCACATTAACTGTGTAATAATTTTTGCCTTTTAAATAAACTCTTTTCAAAAGTTTTAGAATAAGTAATAATAATGTCAACACTCACAAAAATTTAGCTACATTGCTCACTTATCTGCTCTTTGTCTCTTTTCCAGTGAAGAAAAGGCTGTTGATCTCTACAAGCAACTGAAAACCAAATGCAAAAGTTAGTACAAAAACTAGGAGACAATTTCCGATATTGTCTGGAACTGAAGATATTATAGCAGAGTTTTAAAGAATGATGCTTTATCATGGCTCATTACACACTGAGTAGTTTGTTTAAAGCAACAATGCCTACGTTTAAACCCAAGTATCAGCTTCATTTTAAAAATGTAAATGATTTTTCAGGTCAGTATACAACACTTTGGGCTTGTGGATGCTTTTTTCCAAAACTTGCCTATGTAACACAAGAGGGTCGGTTCGATCACCGAATGCGTCACATGACCCAGAGCGAACATGACGCATACAGCAGTCTGAGCGCCCCTTTAACATCATAGCCAGCTGAACTAAAAGCTTCCCAAACAGATCCTACTTACCTGATGGGATTTTTTTGTTTGTTTTCCATTGTTTTCTTTTTGTTTCCATCTAAAAGGATGCATGTGCTTTTTGTCCTTAGTAATAACTCCATGACTTCTCAAGCTGCTGGGCCAAAGTGGCTATCAGATGCCAAAACACATTTAGCAGCAGTGCTGTGATATCTGCAGCTTTTAGAGCGTTATATGTGGAGGTTACAGGTCTAGCACCCCCTGTAGGCTAAAAGTTACACAGAGTTCCTATAAACCCATTTTGTCTCAGTTAATGAAAAAGCGAAATGCATCTTTTTCCAACACCCTTTTCCTTCCCAATACGTAAAACTTCATTGTTGCAGTGTCCGTGACTTTCTGATGGGCAGCTGTTTTCTGTATAAGCCAAAACATGTCTGACAACATTTCTGCATTAATATTTTTTTAAATAATCTTATGTAATATTCAAGGTTTCTTAGTAATGAATTTTATCGACTCATTATTAAGAGATTACCATTAATTATAACAGTAGTAAAACCCCCGAAAAGGTAACCTAAATACTTTCACTTTTTTAATTGACTTTCATAAATAAAACAAATTAGAATTATATTCCAATATATTAAAATGCACCTGGATTTTATTTGTAAAATGATTTGCAGGACAAAGGTCTCCTGCATTTAAGTAACCAGCATTTATTTGACCGTCAGATAGTTAAATATTCTATTTATAACTCTGTTTGGATATTGTCCACGAATGACCCCAAAGCGATGTCTGCAGGTAATGACCCTCCACATGGCTACAGTGATAGTTCAGAGATGGTGAGGACAATACTCCAGACGGTTCAGAATCAAGACAGAGTGTTAAAAGACCTTTACACTCATCTAAGGTAATTTATCCACAAGTTTAATTCAGGTACTCTAAAAAAACAACTAACATTTGGTGCAATAGAGTTTTCATCGTTGTTGGATTTCTGTGTTTTGGGGTTTTTTGTTTCTGTAGTGCAATCCTGATTTGTAAGCAGCGCATTGTGGATTTGTTCCCTAAACTGGAAAAGGCAATGTTGGACATCAAAGTTGCAGAATCTGAAGTAATGCATATGCAAATAAAGAGACAGAAAGAGTTCTGGTTCCTCCTCAAGATTGCTTGTGTATGTATGCCACAAAATGCTCTATAGAAAATTCTTACTCTGTAAAAAAATAACATTAAAAATGGAAGATCTGTAATATCTAATGTAATTTTCAACTATTTGTGTACCTTATAAAGTGTGTTGTTTTGTCTGCAGGCTCAGTGCAACACCCAGTTGTCATCACTTAATCAAAACCAGCCAAGCAACAGGTAAAATATAAGGTTATGTTTAATTTCTGCCTTAACAGCAAACAGCTACTAATATAGAACCCCAAAACCCCACGTTAGGATAAAGATATTTTAAACTAAGCTGTTAGTGTAACAATTATTGTGCTTTACCATAACCTGGATGACTGAGAATCTTCACAATCTAACAACTAGCTGTTTTTGTAAAGCAAATTATTTCAAGCATTTTAATGGTTAAGTAATTACTTTTGTTAAAAACTTGCTTAGGTTACAAATAAATAAAAGATGCACTCTAGACTTAATCTCTTGTCTTTTTCAGTGAAACAGTTGAGCAGCTGCTGGATGAAAATCAGCGATACCTGAATCATCTTACTTCCCTCATGCAAGATGCCTCCCAAGAGTTGAATCATAACGTTATGGTACAGTATGAAGAAACCAATCATTCTGCTAACTTATGCATAGAAGCACAGCAGGAAGACAATTGGTCGGTTAGATGAATTATGACTATAAGTATTCTGCTTATTTCAGCCTATTTATTTATGTTTAAACTTCTTATCTCATAGTTTTAAAAACACAATACGGGGAGAAAAGCCTATTTACTTTTTAATCATTTTAGTTCACAGTTTTATTAAACACTTGTCTAATTCAATACAGTAAATACATTTTTGTATAAAATAAAAAAAATGCATGTTAAAATGACAAAACAATATTAGCTTTAGTAAAATGGTTTGTGGTGATGCAGCTTAACGTTTTTTGTTGTTTTCTTCTACAGGATCAAGACTGGAGCTGGATTCAGTTAGGAGCAAACAAAGTTGATTCTCAATAGTTCTAAAGAGCTTTTAAAGAATGGGCAATATGATAAGTGCCTTATTAGAGCTAAACCATCTGACATATTTCTGTTTTTGAATATTATTCACATCAATGCTATAAGACAATAATATATGAAGTATGGAAACAAATACATTTCAATTATAGCTTGAACATATTTATTTTTCAGATATTGATTTGAGTAAAACACTGTTGCTTATAAAAGTGTGCACTATGGAATGTAAAGAAAAAGTTATAAATGGTAAAACAATAATTTGTCCTGGTTTACTTTATGTTTGCTCATGTCTATTTACTCTGCAAATGCAAAATCATTAAAAGTAGCTGGTTTTTAATCAGCAAAGTTTTAACATGCTAAAAAGAAAACCGAAAAAAAACTTTTAAAAAATTCAAAGCGCAAGGTTAGGAGAAATTACAAACATTTCCCAATAAAGAAAATTAATATTTTGTAGTGGAAAGCACGTTAGATGACACTAATGTCCAGAGCCAGCACAAAGCATAAGCGAAGTAAGAAACTTTTTACTCCTCAGAGCAACTAGGGCCCCCAAAAAATAATAAATAAAATGATTTTCTTATTTAAATGTATGATGATTTCTTTATACATATACATAGTAACAAAAACACAATTTCATGATGGAAAATGCATTTTTGCATCGAAATATCTTTAACCATGTAGAAATAATTACTTATACTTGGAAAAAAAATTTAAAAAAGGATTAGTCTTGGAGCAAACTTTGAAGAAAGATACCCTTGATATTTTTGTTAACTTGCCTTTTTATATACAGTTTATTGTATTATTTTCATTTATCAAAGCTATTTTTTGCTTAAACTAAAGGTTATTTTTTGCAAGTTGCTTTTCAATATGGAGGCTTAGACCAGCCCTGCTAATACCCGGCTAACAGTACATACCAGATCCATTTTAAAAGGTAGTCATCAACCTGTGGCTAGTTTGAGCTATAAGGGGTTTAACAGGATCGCAGAATGAGTGTGATGTGCTAATACTAAACAGAGCCACTGAGTGTGGTAGTCAGTGGTATGCAGTGACAGCAGATTTCTCATGATTTTGTCCAGTTCATTTGACAAAAGGGGGAAAAAAGTTGTCTATCCAAATCTGGTTCAGATAAAATGTTTGGAGATTGGTGCACAATATTTTTTGCTTGCAATTAAAAATGCAAGGATTTGATAGACCTTCATTAGCATACAAAGTAAGCTCATCCATTTTGGGACACTGAGGAAAGGAATCTCAAAGGATAAGCCTTTATGATGGGAAAGGACAAAGTAACTAATAATGGAGCGTTTGTGTTTTATAGTGTGCAAGTGACTCCTACAGTATTCTTGGCACTGCAGCAAAATAAATTGAGTTTAAATCCTTGAATTGATTGTCTTACCTCACGTGTGTGTTTCGGGAGGTGAACGTTCTTTCCGGCTAATTTGCTTAACCAAATCTGATCCAGATAGCATGTTCAAGATCAGATCTGATTTTTTAAGGGATTTCTTTTTTTAACGAAAGTCCTGAATTACTAAAATGTGTTAACCTTTGAGGGCCACTGTGCATTATCTTGCATCAATGTGGAGTTAAATAAAATATATTAATAGTTCTAGTTAAAAAATAAAAAAAAATAGTTATAGTAAAAGTTATGGCCCTAAGTTAGTTGGTATAAAGAATTTTATGGAGAACAATTCTAAATTAGAAAGTGAACTGATTTTGATATGTTGTTAAAACTTATAGAGGTGAGCGACTGACTATACACACAAAATATTATAAATATTTGTCATGAACTTGGTCTTGATTTCTTATAAACCTAAAACGCCGCATCATGATTCACGTGCTATTTGATGATTTTTTTTTTAAATAATGTGGTAAATTTAGAGAAGGAAAAAGGGATTTCCATCGGACTTGTTAATTACCACTCGGGGACTATTCAGGAAAAGTAGCTGATTCCTATCTCTAATTATTTCTGTCCATAATCATGGCTCTGATCTCCATTTAAAAAATACAGTATTTTTGACCACAAATCAACAATTAAACGCTTTGTTGGGGCACATTATTGTATAGTAAAAGGTTGATTGTGGCTATCGCAAATTTGTGATTTAATGTTCAATGATAAACGATTCGTGTGTTTTTGTTGATCTGAGCCCAAAGATTCTGATCTTTGAAATGAACCGGAATGCTCAGCCCAGAAGCGCTGACAGAAAGCTGGAGGAGGAGGGGGCGGTGCGAGGGGGATGGGTCGCTGAAAGATAAGACCAGAAGTGGAGACGGTTCGATACTAGGGTAAATTTATGTCAACACTCAGTCGTTTTTTTACTGCTTACGTCATTATGATTATGTTTGAGCGCCGTGAAAGTTAAAGTAGTTTGTTAGATTAATGCTAAAGTTAGCGTTAGCTCAATGCACTGACAGTTGCTGACTTCAGAACATACCAGATAATGAGCGCTAGCTAGCTAAGTCTGCCCACTAGGTTAGCTGATCAAACTAATGCTTGGTCAGCGTCTAATTACTGCAGTGGTTCCTACTGTGGCTTTTCCATTGGTATAGATGGGACGTGTTTTCTCGGTAAATTCAAAAGTGTTTATCAGATTTAGTCTTAAATCTGCCCTTAAAGCTAATCATTCGTGTTAGCTTTAGCTTAGCATTACATACACTCAGTTCTTAAAGGTGCAGCAAAGTTGAGTATGCCTGATTTAAAGATTGGATAAATTATACCTACTGGGCGTGAATTGTTGCCTTGGACAATTGCGATTCTATATAAAAGGTATTACAGGCATATTTATATCTGTTTAAATTCAACTGTTGCCTTACATTTTCAAGTAACACTAATGTTGCTTCTCTCTGTATCGTTAAGGCTGTAGAGGTTTTCTGTATCAGTTGTATCTTTTATACTTTTTTTTATTTGGTATTGATCAGTAAATGTCTTCTAAATTTTACAAACTGCATCAAAACATTTACAAACCGGACGCTTAGTTTTGTCTTTAGCTATATAAATGGGAAGTGGATGCAAGTTTTTCAGCAGTTTCTGTGTTTCCTAACCACAGTTGTTATTGTTGGATGAACGCTTTATGTTGCACAAACAGTTCAGCTTGTTTATGCTTCTTTCTTTGCTTTCAGGTGAGTGCAAGAAAGGATGACGATGCCGCATGTAGGGGCAGTATTTGCAACAGTAGCAGGGGTGATGGCCATCCTTTTGCACTCCTCTATTCACAAGATAGAGGAAGGGCACCTTGCTGTGTACTACAGGTATCACAAACCTGTATGCTTCTCTCTTTGATCCCCCAGTCAGTATCTGCTGAGGCACGCTCACACTGAGCCTCGATTCTTACTGTTAGGAGTGGAGTTTTTTATGTTTTCATTGTTGAATTTATTTGGTATAATTATAAAGAAGATTAAAGCAGATTTTGTCATTTAGAGTTACTCCAATTAGGAGCATTGGTATTGTAACTCAGTGAGTGAGTGAGAGAGGGAACAGTCAGTGTAACAGAGATGTTTATTAAGATTTGGCTGTTATTTCTTAAGCAATAAACTGATTAGGTTAACAAAAAGGCAAATGTTTCCTCTATAAGGCACTTAGAATAACATAGCCATCATTCTCTATCTGTATTTAATGTTTAGAAGGTAGATTTAAATTATTTCCAGAAGGCTAAAAGCATATTAGGGTTTGCAAATGATTTGCCTTTGTTGTTTAAAATGTGTTTAAGGAGCAGCCAACATGCCTTTTTAAAACAAAATTGTTGCAACTTTTATTTTTTGCTGTACTTTATTTTTAAATAAATTTCTGATTTTTAAAGTAACTCTAACCTTGACGTGTTTTTAACTTGATAACAACATCCATGCACTGCACCACATTGTCTGTATTGACTCTTGAACATGAAGCATGTTTACTGATTTAACAAGAAGAGACAAAAAGATTTGACTTGGAGTTTTTAATCAGCTTATTAACATTTAAATTTGGTACGGTGAAAAATGATCCGACTCTAGTCATCAGCTTATTTGTTTGTGCACCTCTAGTAACAAGTTTTTTTTTCTTTGTATTAATGTTATTGTCTGCAAATCGTCTAAACTTAAGTTAGTTCCAAGTTATCTGAAACTGATCACAAACTGATTGTTTCCAAGTCTGCTGAGGGTTGAATCATGTAGAACATTAAACAGAACAAACTTCAAAGTCAGTGTGTGTGAATGTCTTGTTTTCTGAAGCATCCATGTATGTTGTTAACGCTGACCGAACCATTTGTTTATATTTGTTTCAGAGGTGGCGCGTTACTGACCTCACCCAATGGTCCAGGCTATCACATTATGTTGCCTTTCATCACAACATACAGAGCAGTGCAGGTAATTTCTGCTTCCACACATGAAGGTTTCTGGTAAAGTGTAATTTCTCTGAAACAAACTTTACAAGACATTGTTTACTAAAACCAGCTAGGATGTTGAAATTTAAACCTGCAGCCATCTCTGTATACAGCCAGTAAACAATAACAATTGTAAAGATATGTTATTTGCTTTTATAATAGTTATAAATAGTAGAAATAATGTTAAACTTTTTTTAAAAATCAAAAATATATATTTGAAATGTTTAAGTTTCTGTTTTGTCTTATGTCGTATTCTTTTCAGTCTTTATAAAAAAAAAAAGAGCAGGAAAACTCAAAGAAAGACCAGAAAGCCTTCAGAGGTGGAGGTTTACATTGAACATCACAAAGTGATTAGATTAGAATGGCCATTTTTGACAAGTCATACTTGAAGTGACATTGATTAAAAATATAAATAAATTAATGCAAATAAATATATGCATTGATGTATTTCAGTTATCATTTTTTTAACCACAAATGTTGCTTAATAATTCTGGTATTTCTATTAAGATAATGTTTATCATCATGGGCTCTCTTTCAGACTACGCTTCAAACGGATGAGATCAAGAATGTGCCTTGTGGAACAAGGTAGACCTATACTTACAGACACTGTGTCTGCTCCAAAACAGACAAACATCTAAAACAATGCATTATTATAAATGGATATGTTTTTGTTGTCTCTTTCTGTGTGCAGTGGAGGTGTGATGATTTATTTCGACAGGATAGAAGTCGTTAATATGTTGGTTCCTTCAGCAGGTAAAATTTCAGCTGGACAAACGTTGCATCTTTACTTGACTGCTTTTGGTTGGTGGGATACTGTTTTACCAGGCTTCTTTTGTTTGGTTGCAGTGGTGGATATTGTGAGGAACTACACCGCTGACTATGACAAAACTCTAATTTTCAACAAGATTCACCATGAACTGAACCAGTTCTGCAGCGTGCATACTCTGCAAGAGGTCTACATCGAGCTGTTTGGTGAGAAATTAGCTTAATTTGTTAATGGATCTTAAGTACATCTGTTTTCCTAAACGCTCAAAGAAGTGTTAATTACATGGAGCGTCTCAAAGCAGTTTCCTTTTTTGTGTCTCACAGATATTATAGATGAGAATCTTAAGACTGCATTACAGAAGGATCTTAACGCCATGGCACCTGGACTAACAATACAGGTAAGAATTACAGCAGATAATTATTCTCTTGAAGTGTCATTTTTCTTATTTCCATTTAAAGACACAAAGTCAGCAAATTATTAATATTGTGACATCATGAAACATAATCTTTGACAACACCAATTTAAAAAAAACGAATGTAATTCCTAGTGATATATGTCAAATAAGAAACATAAAAATCATATCAAAAATTAGAATCAAAGTAATAAAAATACAAAAACAAAAAGTCAAATTATGAACAAACTGTTTATTACGTTAAAGCATTTTTTGTTCCTGGTTTTTCATTGTTGGTTAAAGGCAGTACGTGTAACCAAGCCAAAGATCCCAGAGGCTATCAGGAGGAACTTTGAGCTGATGTAAGTTTGTAATTCTTAAGTGTGTAGTTTTTAGTATTAAAGTCTTAATCTTTAACTTGTTCCTTAAAATGTATTGTTGTGTTTATGTTCTCTCTTTGTCCAGGGAGGCTGAGAAGACCCGTCTGTTAATAACAGCGCAAACTCAAAAAGTGGTAGAAAAGGAGGCGGAGACTGAAAGGAAAAAGGCCATTATCGGTAAATCTGTTGTTTGAAGGCAGGGTTACACCGCCTGCTGCTGACTTAGCGAGCTCTGATGCAATATTTTTGTTTTTCTGTGTTGGTGTTCAGAGCTTTACTGTAAATCAATCTTCTCCTGTTGTATGCGCATGATTTACTGTTTTCTTCTCCGTTTACTCTGCAGAGGCTCAGAAAGTGGCTCAAGTAGCAGAGATCCATTTCAGACAGAAAGTCATGGAGAAAGAGACAGAGAAGAAGATCTCTGAAATAGAAGGTTACTTGTGTTCAGATGGACTGTAGTTTCTGGTTTGCTCGTTGGTTTTGCCTCCCTTTTAAATCTGTTTCTATGTATCAGACGCTGCTTTCCTGGCGAGGGAGAAGGCGAAGGCTGATGCAGAATATTACACTGCTGCCAAATCTGCAGAAGCAAACAGGGTAAAAACACCATAAAATCACATATACAGTGGGATCCCAATGGAGTATAATCCCATTGAAAATAGATATGTGTTGTTGATAAATTCAAAACGAAAAAGTATTTATCGATAGATTCTTAAACTATGATGGAGAGATTAATTAACTGATATATTTCAATTGGTTATTTCAGGTAATTGGGATGATTATGAATCACTGATATTGAAAATCCCAAAATTATTTTCTCACAAAATTGGGAAAAGATCAGTAGCTTCAGCTTTAGGCCAGACTGTGGAGTCTCCCCGCAATTCTAATGGTCTTTTACTTTTCAATCCCCTCAAGCCTGTGGTTCTCCCTCATACCATTGCATCTTTTTTGATTAAAATTTTTCCTTCCACACAACTTTACATTCACAGAATTGTGGATTTTCATTATCTGTAACCAATAATCATCTAAAGTAGACAATTAAGATGTGTCCCTCTGTGCGTAATTAATCATTAGAAGATTTATTCATTGTTTTAATCAAATTAAAATTTAATTTTGAGTAATAAATCAATAAGAGACACCAGCTTTGTGTCAGAAAGCACAAAGCTGCTGTAAGTACAGGATTAGTCCGTCTGACGGACACAGAATATTTAAAGACTGCAGATTATATTTAAAAATGATGCCAGATGGTGATTATGGGAAGAAAAAAAAAACCCTTACATCCTCCTCCTACCTCTGACTTTTTTCAGAAATGTAACGTTTTGATTAACCATAAAAATATCCTCCTCAGCTGAGTCAGATCCCGAACCTGTTATCATCTCCTCCTACCCTTCTCAAGTTGTCCCAACACCTGTATTGGATTTATTTTCAACCATGTCGTGTTAAGAGACATGCTAGTAATTTTGTTAAACGCATTAATTAACCACTTCTCTTCTTTACCTTTGCAGCTGAAATTAACACCAGAATACTTGGAGCTCATGAAGTACCAGGCCATAGCGGCTAACAGTAAGATCTACTTTGGCCAGGACATCCCTAACATGTTTGTGGAAGGAAATAACGGACCTGCTAAACCTGTGCCCTCACCCACTTTACCCAACGCTGAAAAAGACCTGACTAAAGCGAAGCAGAGTTCACAGTGAGTTCACAGCTGAGCCTCTGCCCAGGACAAGCTGATGGAAGCTGTCTTGTCACTAACCCTGAGAAGCTTTGCTGCTAGTTCGGTGAACAGCACACTTTGGTCTTAAATTGACATTGGCAAATATAGAGTTGGAGAGAGCAAGAGTTAGAATACACAGGAGCGTTTTTAAAGGAAGAACAATGCCGTCCTGATGCCTGAGAAGGTGACGGAGTGGTTGCCGCAACTTATACCTGCTTTTTTTCCCCCCTCCCATTATCATTAAAGCATTTTACTTTGCTTTTGGAGCTGTTCTGTGCTACAACTTTGATTTGTGATCGGTATGAGTTACTGATTTGGCTACACTGAAATCTGACTGGTGACACTAATTAAAAGTTGACCGGAGAAGGTTTATGAGTGGACATCTGTGCCATCTTTTTCTTTCAACTAGTCTGTGGTTGGCTGTCCTTTCCTAACCCAAGCCTGAGAACTAATTAACACATCAAGTCAAATGCTGCTAGCGGTGAAGTTTAGGCACTTGGACAGATTGGATGTGGATGTTTCAGCATTACAGATTCGGTTCAATAAAACTCCAGGTGTTATGATCTTCCATTGACTGAAATCTTAAACATTTGGAGAAGAGTAGTGGGTACATATCAGATTGTTGGATGTTTGTTTTCTCTCCTTTTTTTGGTGATTTTTGTTGGTTTGCTGAAATTTCTGTGACATCTACTGTGAAGACAATGGGGGGGGGGGATGTAAATTGTCTTAGAAAACTAAACAAAGATGCTTAGCAGGGATCGAATCAGTAGTGGTGTGGAAATATGTCAGCATGCTTCTTGCATTGTTTGGTTTTGATTAACAGGGCTATGCATGATCATTTTTTTCCTTCCTGATTTAGATGATTATTAGAACCCCCCGACTGTCTTCTTACGCAGCTTTTTCAGATGTAATTAAATGTAAATCCTCAGGAAGTTTATTTTCTTCTAATAAGACAGTTTCTGATTTATGGGTTGATCCTATACTTTTGTCATTTAAAAAAGAAAACAAAACCAAAACAAAAGAAACTAAATAAAAAGACGGTTTCAACCAAAACAAACCACTGACAGTGATGAAAGCAACATTTTCTTATGCATTCAACTCACAGAAGGGGTCTGTGGCAATATCCTTATAAGGGTTTGTTTGGGTTAAAATAATTACAAAACTCCTTCAAGTTTGTCATTTTTTTACTGTTTTATTTTAGAAATCGACTGGAAATTTTCAGAATTTGCTAAAAACTGTAATTTTGTAGTTTGTAGAGTTTAATGGCGAAACAGCTTTAGGTTACAGAGATGATATAAGGTTGTGTACAAAATAACAGCAGTGTGTTTAAAACTGTTAGTAAAATAACAACTTTCTATAGTAGCTAACAGCTAAATGGGGAAAAAATGATGATCAGAAGTAAGGAAAAGGTTTATATTAGGCTCAAGGATTTAATGTATGAACATATATTTTAACCACTTTCCTTAAGAACCAACCTACATATTCGTAGCATGGAGTCAACCAACTTCAAGCCCAGGATCACTGCTGTTTTGAACTCCCCCCTTTCAATTAAATATTCAGTTACACATTATAAGTTCGATGTATGACATGACTCTATGTTTTGTAATAATTTGCTCCACCCACCAGTGAATTATCCACTTTTTAGGAATAGACCATCCAACTGGGTTTGTGATGTTGCCCTGCTGTTGTTTTGAACACAACTGAGAGTTTATTAAGTTCCAATGTTACTTTATTTTAACTGCAACACAGAAACAAGCTGTTTGATAAAAGGATAAAGGCTGATAATAAAAGTTGGTGCTAGTTTTTCTTCATTGGTTTCAAGACATTTGATCTTTTATTTCATTTAAGCTTGTATATCTTTAAACTACTTTTACCTATTCAGAAGTCAAGCCTTAAATGTCAGAAGGGTTTACCCCCACCACATACACTTACAGACTGAAACATTCAGTGACTCCTGCAATCTTAAAAGGCACCACCAGGATTCTAGTCTGCTGAAGACGCAGCTGGCAGCGGACACTACTAGCGCTTGTTTACTCGGCCTCTGCGCAACAGAAGCCGCACTCTGCATTGCTTTGGTGACGGGTTCAATTGTTGAATCAAAAGGAGGGGTGTGATTCATGTTTGAATTTTTTTTTGTTAATATTTTGTACAATCTGTGAAATTGAAACATTGTCTTATTGTTTTACAAAGTTTATATGCAAACATGTTTTCCAGTTTTGACAATGTTTTTATGTAAAAAAAATAAAAATAAAAACCTATTTTGGTACCTTTTCTCTCTGGCTTGATGTGGTTGTGTGTGTCTGTGTGTGTGTGTGTGTGTGGGTTGGTTGATGAGTGGGTGGTTTTCATGTAGTACTACCCAGTGCCAGCAGGAGGGGAGCTTACAGCATACTAAAAGAAGGCAGCCATCCTAAAAAAAACACAGATTTACCAAAGTAGAAGTAAGATGGAGAGTTACTGATCCGGTTTTTGGGTTACTGACTGCAAAATGAAAGCATGTCCTAGTGTTTGAAATCCTGTAGGGAGTAAATATATTTGAAGTGTGCAAAACTTACATTTCCTGCCCTCTTGGGGAAAAAACAACACAAAACTGTGATTTATTTGAGAAATTTATCAGGTTTCCTCAATCTTGCAGGTTATCTGATTTTGGTCAACATAAGAGGCCAACCTTAGAGAATGTTTAATCTGAATTTACATTATTAGGCTTTAAAATAAATTTGTTGTTTTGTCCAGGGGCAGGGGGGGTCTTAAGCAACAGTTCTGGCAGTTTTCTTTTTTTTTTCCTGCTTTATAGTTCTCTCTTGCAGAATCTGTAAATTACCTGGTCTATTGCAAATTAGCTTTTTTTTAATCCTCATTTTTCAGAAAGCTGTCAGATCGAGCTATGGGGAGCAGCATGTTCCTACAAAATTTGTGGAAATTTAAAAGGATAAAACCCAAAATGTGTAAGAACATTATCTAACAGTCGTGTTCAAATGAGATAAGAAAAAAAATACCACTGACAAATCCTTTGGGACATGCATTACCTCTTGGTTTAAAAAAAAGCAGTACATTTGATTTATCTCTAAAAGAGAAAACAGACAAAATTACCTATAAAAGAAATAACAGATTGCAACTATACCTTAAGCCCTCTAAGAATAACAGGAATATCGGACTGATCTATAGTTATATGTAATGATGACACACCTGCAACACTTTTCACTGTAAAAAACAAAACCCCAAAACTACATGCTGCAGATACACAACTCTGTCCTTCAGGTTTTTTTTACAGTTTCTGCATCAGAAAGAAACTGATCATAGTTAGCATCAGTTATAAGCAGTCTACCCACCTAATAAAACACCTTGTATTTTTATATTCTTCACAGCTCTACTAAAAATGTAAATAATCTGGTTGCATATATGTGCTAACCCTTAAAGTAATACTTTGACAATGTTTTGATTCAGTTCCAGCAAGGTGATTCGTTTTTCAGTCGAACGCGACATATTGTCACATTGTTGAATTTACCAGCTGTGTGTGGTTTTACAATAGAGTGAGTGAAAACAAATAAATCTGATCTACGGCACATAGATTGAGTTGGTATGATAGACTAAATAAATATTCTGAGCAGTGAGCCCCGGCCTCAGCTAGGTTTGGTCTCCAGATGAGTGATAGCTTCCTTTCATGACCTCTCAGACCCTGTATAGGTCTCTGGCATCCTTAACAACAAGACCATGAGTCCTTGTTTCCGCAGGGAGGGTTGTTAACTCCTGATGACCCCCCCCCTCGGATGTTTTCTAAGAGAATTCCAGTCTGAGTGGAGTAAATATGAATAAACTTCCTTTTCGGTTTGTTGCTCAACTGGAAGTTTGTTTTGTTTTTGTCTGATGGGTTGTATAATGTATTTGGGTGGTCTACTTATTTGACATAAAGTATTCCTCTCAGGACTGCTAGGGGTTGTTTCAGCTTGCTGTCTGATCTGATCTTCTCCAATCATATTCTGCAAGATCCAAATAACCTTGGCAGCATCCGGTATTTATCTCCCCAATTACATGAGGGCTTGGAGTCCCGTCTCAGATCAACTACTGCCCTCAGAAAGCAGCATGATCCAAGTATGAATCATCAGCAGCAAACCAAGCCTTCAATGGTTGCTCTGTTCCAACGATTTCTCTCACATTCTTTTACTGTGTGTTGGTGCTGTTCCCCTGTAACCCACCTCTTATGGAGGTCCTTTGTGTTTTTATGATCATTTTCCAAACATTACTCAAGACTGTTGGACTATTTACTATTGTGTGACTGCTGCTTATCTTATTGCACCCGTTTGTTTGAAATCCACTGTGTCTTTACGTTTTTTATCTCACTATCTTGACTGTGAAAATATTTCTCTCTTCTTTTGGAAAATTATTTCCCATATCTCTTCATAAAAGCTTTGTGTAGTTACCTTTAAAAATCTGTTAAGTATACTTGCGTACAGCTCATTTATTGCTTGTTTACAAAAGTGTTTAAAGGTTGGTAATCGGTATCTTGGTGTACCGATGTTTTAAGAAACTGAAGCTCCAAAGCTGCTAATGATCTTCTTTTGTGACCCACTGCTACCCCTCCCCCACTTGTTTCTTTCCACCACTAGTCAGAACAACGTAAGAAAGCAACACTACTTTTCTGTCACTGACTCATGCTGTTTAAATGATGTATCTGGTCATGGAAAATAGTCACAGCTGATCATTTTTATTTATATAATATATTGATTAAACTGCAGTTAGCAAGCTATACAGGACAGTGACTCGCACACAAAGCCTAGCTGGCCTAGGACTGGGCAACATGGTTTAAAGAATTTGTAGATTTTTTTTGTTTGTTTTTTTCCTACCAAATCCAATGAATTGATTTTTTTCTCCCTTAAGTTTCATAATAAAAATGAGAAATAACTTGCATCACTTTCAAAAACTAGCTTTTATTTCAATCATCACCTCTGGAAGGTGACCTTCATTTAAAGGGCAAAAAAAAAATCAATATGTAAAAAACACTTAAATAACAAACTACATGTTTTCAGCTAGTGGTGTCACAAGGTCAGTTAGTTTGTGATTTATAATTACAAATCTTAGTAGAAAAAGTGATGAACTGATGTGATCCTGAGCTATGGAAGCCCAAGGAGTACATAAGTGAGGCTGCAATTTTATTCCTAATGGTAAAATATTTTTTATGTTTGTTAGACATATAAACACTTTGGTTATTTTTGATTATTTTGGTTAGTTTCAAAAATTTGGTGTAAATCATCGTGATGCCACGGTGTTGGACACGATATTGTGAGAATCTAATATGGTCTCATGTGTAATGTTTATTATTGCCAGCTGATCAGCTTAATTCTTGTATTAGTTTTAATAACCTCACCATCTTACATAAATCTTAGTTTACCATAATATTATATTGTACTTCAGAATGGAGACAGAGGTGTAACATGGTTCATAATAATGTAATTAGATGTTAAGCTTCAGGAAGGAAAGGAAGTTGTGGGATAATAAATCTTGCCATTTTTGGTCATCTCTGCACGATCGATAGGTTCATTCTGGAGAAAAAAAACACTTTAACGTGAAAAGGAAAAGACTAAGAAACATGTTCTATCTTTGACATTTTCACACTAAGATGTTTCATTGAAAGTCCCTGATGTCACATTTTTCATTGAAGGAAGTGAGCCTACAGGCTCCCACACAACGGAATTACAAGTTAAATAAAGCAAACCACTATCAGCCATTAAGGCAACCGTCACTTTATTAATAAACTGGGTTTATCAAAGAAGTTATAGTTTATCGTTAGATTTCTTCAGTATTTAATTTTTGCCACACACAAGATATATACATCAAAGACATTTCAATATCACTCAAATTAAATTTGTGAAAATACAAAAAATCAGATTGGAGATGATAAATACAAGCTACTACTAGACCTATGAAATCAAGAAATACTCCAAAAACCCGTGGAAAGATTTTAAAGAGCAACATCTTTTGATCCAACCTGTAGATGTAACAGCAAATGAGGGAGAGTCCCTGTGCCAAAACCACTGCTGGTCATAGCAAAACAAAAAGGCCCCACTCACATTTCTGAACAAAGCACCTTAAACGATCCCTGAAAAATGGATGTGCAGCCATCAGTTTATGATCTTAAACACATTGAGTTTACGCAACAGTGCAGTGATCCAAAGCAAACCAGCAAATCCTTAGCTGAATGGCTTCCAAATCCCTCAATATAAATTCTGGAGTTGCCTGAACAAAGTTTACACTTAAAACTGACGGGACACTGTGGTGTAGCCTTTACTGACTACACATACTTGAAATCCTCCCCAAAAAACACCAAATGAAAACAATCCTGCAAACATGGGCCAAAAATCCTTTGCAGTGATGTAAAAGATTTAAACTCTTGTTATTTCAAAAGCTTAAGCAGTTTATTTTTATAAGAGCAACAGTTCAGATGGTTTATATAGTTTTGTTTTTTGATCAATTAAATCATCAGTTGGGAACTTCGTTTTGGATTTTGTAAGGTTATCCTACCGTAGTTGAATGATTTAAAACACGACTGTGAAGACAAGACAAAAACAAGAAGTCATCTAAAAGTTCAGAAAACATCTTAACATAATGAACATCTAACTCCATCATCTTCAGGATTTTTAATGTAAATATCAGATAATTAAAGTTGGAATTGCTGAACCCAATTATTTTTGCAAACAGACACACTTCAACGAGGGCAAAAAGGAAGTTTCTGTTTGAATAGGAGGTGTCTTTCCTTGCTGTAGCTGTAGTTTAGTTTTGTACACCTCCGGGAGACATGTCAGATGTTCAATGCGCTTGTCCTTCAGCACAACCAGGTCCTCCAGCTTGCTTACTTTCACCTGAAGGACCTACATACAAGAAAACAGAGGATGATAACGTAGAGGTAGTTTATCTAAGGAGGCAGTAGAAGAAATTGGAAATGTAGGTCAACATTTTTTTTATTTTCAAGCAGATGTGGTAAAAAAGGAAGAAAAAAAAGGGTTTATATCCGATGAGCCGGTGGTGACTCACGGGCTGCTGCTGACACAGGGGTGTGACACATCATACACACACACACACACACACACACACACACACACACGTTCTGCAGAAACATGACCGAGCCACCATTTACCCCATACAAGGCATAGAAAAGGAAGATGCTTGTTTTTGCAGATGTTCATCCAGTCAGCAGTCGGAGTCCAAGTTGGTGTGTTTGAGTGTACCTTCACAGTTTCCTGTAGATCCTGGATCTGAAGCTCTTTTTCCAGGAGGATTTGCCGCACGATTACAGGGTTCATCTCTGTGTAAAATGTCACATTCTGCTCTTTTCTGTGTGATCTGAAAATAAATCAAATATTAGGATATTCCAACCATCATTACAAGCAAAGCAACATATTTTCTTAGCTCCAGTGGATGAAATGGTTTTTGCCGTACACTTTTGATTCTGCGTTCTTTATTTCTTCCAGCTGAGCCACAATTCTTGCTTCAGCCTGTTGAATTTCTACATCTGACAAATAGAAAACATAAAAAAAAATCTTTAGAGATCCAGTGTGGTACATCTGGTGAGTCTACCTAAAAGTAAAAAAAGTTGGGAGATAGGTGAAGGAAACAGAGAGAAAGTCAGATAAGAGGACAGAAAGAAAATCTGCCTTTCAATCAACAGTCCTGAGCTCATGCTGTTTGATAAGAACCATCTGGATGTTGGGAGCTGATAACAAGACCTGAACTGGGGGGGCTCAGCTTTCCTTATCTATCAGTGAGCAAGCACGAATGGGTGTGGATGAAAGAGAAAAGAGAGAGAGAGAAGGAAAGGGATGGGGGTGCTGATCTGAGGTCAGCTCCACAGAGTGTGCTTTCAGGGGCAGATGAAATGTAGGAAACGGAAGAGACGCATATCCTCAATTCACACCCTCATGTTGTGGCGTTTCTACTCAGAGCTGTCTGATGCCTTCAAAGGAGGAGCTGCTAGCTGTGGGAGCGTGTCAGAAAGGTTAACGATCTCGGGACAGGCAAAACGACACAGTCAAATAAAATCACATTAGTGCTCGAAACAGCATTAATGGAAGTTGAAAGAGTTGGGAAAGAATACTTTTTGAAAAAGGCAACACACCAATCTAGTATTTGTCAGCTCGAAAAAAAAAACTCATCTTAAAATCTTTAAAAAAAAATTTTCTTTCTCAATTCTTTATAAAATTATTTCCTTTTTTTTTTTTTTTAGTTAAAACCTTTTCTTACTTTTACAACAGTGAGGTGACTAGTGTGTTTACTGATTGGTAGTTTGGTTATCAGCTTATCTAGGTGGGGATAAGCCACAGCAGACAATGAGTCTGATGAAAACCAAGCCTGGTCAAAACGTAGTACTCACTGTTAGATTTAAACCAGCTTGTAAAATAAAAGCACAAAGAAATAAAATAAAAGTCACCAATTCCAGAGGAAAGGCTACTGGGACATTTTTATAATAAAAAGGCAACACTTGATCCATGAATACTGAATCCTACTACACCAGTAGAAGCTCTTAAACTCAGATATCTTTAGTTTGTTATTAGGTATTACTCCTCCCACCTCCCCCAGGTCTCATCTCAGACCCAGTGCTATGTTTATTGCCCATTTAGTTTATAAAATTATAACTTAGGCAGTAAGAAAGTTTTCTTAGTTTGATGACAATATCCAGGCCTAACTACACCAAATTACCTGTTTTTTGCTTGTGTTATGTGACAGCAGTTACCTTTAAAATCACAATAAACGCAAGAAAACTCAAAACTCTTCCTGATGGTCAAGTGCTATGTCTCTGCTATTCTGTCAAAACCTCTTTTGAAAGGGATTCTAAATTCGATAGGTTGGGAACCTCTGTCATTATGTCAAGCTTTAACAAACTCAAAGACATTGTTAAGATCACAGCCTATCTCCCTCTCAGAAATATTAAGACAGCATGCAGTTCCTTAGAGCCAAAGTTTAAAAGTATTGTTGGCAATGGAGTCCTCACCAAGAAAGCAGTGTCGTAGTTCCAGATCAAAAACACAATGACCTGATACAACATAGTAATAGCAATTGGTAATTTTGATCAAAGCATTTTGATGTTTGTGGTGTAAACTAAACATGGGTTGTTTTTTAACTTGTTCAAAGAGTCCAACTTCAACATCTCTCCGAACAGATGAATTTTGATGCTGCAACCTGGATGCTGCATTAGCAGTTTCTGCTGAAGGTCCCTGAAGCCAAGCTAAAGTTCAGAAGCAACCAATCCATTGGGCTCCTGGGCAGGTCACAGTGAATAAGTGCATATGGACTCTGCCCAGGGTCCACGCTGGGATATGATCGGTTTAAGGGGCCTTGCTAGGCTTGGTGTCCTGGAATCAACACATAATAGAGTTAAAAATACATCAGTAAGGAAAGCAAGTTACGCCTACAGAATCCTAATTTAGAGCCATTTGAATAATTGATGCTGACTGAGTCTAAGCATGGGAAACATTTCAGGAAAAAGTTAAATATATATTTTTAAAAATCAATCAGAGAGTCATTGCTTTTTTTCTGTCCTTACATGTAAAAACTACAATAGGCTTGGTCCTCTCTCATTAAATATATATATTTTAGTGTCTTATTAGAAGTATTTCTAACAAAAACACATTATTTTGCCTCAAATAGCTGATTAACTAAATAATAGCTGATTAGATTTGCCACAATCCAGTCTTTATCTAAATCTTTATATAAATGCTATGGAAATTGCACTCAATATGATAAAAAGAATTGTTTTGAAATAGGTAGAGAAGGTCCCTGTATTAATAAAAATGTGTACGTGTCTATCGACTGAGCATCAAAGATTTCTCAATTCTTTATAAAAGTTTTTTCTTCGAAATGATGGCTGGTTAGTTGGAATACCTGCCAAAACCAGTTGGATCAAAAAAAAAATGCAAAACTTATTAAACATTGAAAATATAAGAGCAAGGTCAGTGGTGTCTGTTGGCAAGTGGACCTAATTGGAGGTTGGTTTTCAAAGGGAGTTCTGCTAAAAGCCTCAGAACAATACACTGTTTGGTATGATATCCTTCCTTATTTTATATATATTCAAATTTAGTTACTTCTGACACAAAGTATTTCTATTATCCAAATTGCACATACAGTTTTGTAAAGAGAAAGCTCTGCTATTAAAAGTCATTGCTTTGTCTGCAGTTATTGCAAGTTAGCTTTTATTTACTCATTATTCTATTTGGTCAACTTCCGTTGTCGCAGCATGTGCTCTATAAATAAACTTTGGGTTTAGCTGAGTACAACACCACTACAAAAAGTCTAAAATTACACTTTTTCTGACTGCTAAGACTGAAAAAAGCACATTTTGGGCATTGTCAGCTAACTTTTCCCACAACCTACCCCCTTATCCCATCAGTTTTATATAATACATGTATGGTATTCAGAAAGTAAGCAAAGTCATCATATTTTGCTTGTAATCAGCATGTTTAGTTTGGGTAATTTAGTTTATGTCATCAACCTCATGACAGTTCTGTCATCTTAAATATTAAATCACTGCCTTGCGATGGATTGATCTAATTTAAAACCACAAAAATAACAGAATGGAAATGTATTACCTGAAAGAGGTTTCTCCTGGCTCCCGGTGTAACAGTATTGCTACATAAAAGTTAGGAAGAAATTGTCAAAGCAAGCAGACTACAGTCACTTATAGTTGCATTGACATGAAGGTTGTTTTATTAATAGAAATCAAGTCATATGTGTAAGTACTAACTGGTGTATTGTTGGTTGTCTGCACCAGTTTCTCCTCTATCTTCTTCTTGAGGACGCTCAGCACAGGCATTATCACTCCAGGGGTGCTTATAACAATCTTCTTTACCATCTCCTCTGGTAAATAAATGTCCAACTTCGGAAAGACCCTCCTGACCATACAGAAAAACATATGTTTCTAATAGAAAGAAGGAGTCGAAAGCAAATGGCATGTAATTAACTAATGAGCCTGTCGGGACGGGTATGTTTACAGTGGGGGCTCATAAATCTGTTGCTGGCAGTGTGCCATTCCAGTGAGGAAGTGGCTGAGTGGGTGTATGTCTGTTTTCTCATGACTTGAAGAAAAGGTCCAGCGAAAGATTTGACTTATTGTTTGTAGAGGAATGAAAAACTACACTCTAAAAAGAAAATGCAGCTCCAATTTAAATGAATTGCTTCAATTGGTGACAAATAATTTAATCAAGTCAATCCAACTTCATTTATTATGTTTAGAAGTTGAAAACTTAAATAAATTAAGTTGGGCAAACTTAATTCCATTCCTTGTTACCAATTGAAGCAATAAGTTGGAGCTGCATTTTCTCTTTAGAGTGTAGACTACTGATCCAACCAACTAATCTTTCTCACTTATACTTGGTGTTTTGTGAGAATTAAAATAGTTTTTTTCACTTTGGATTTTTTTTATGTTGTTTTTATGTTGTCATGAAGAACAAGTCACTTTTTCCACAATTAAAAATTACACTCTTCTAACAGCTTTTATGAGATAATATAAAAGTTTCTTTTATTTTTACCTAATATTTTAATTGAGCAGAGTGGCTTGGAACAATTCAATTGATAGTCCACGACATCCTGTTTGAATGAGGCATATTTATGACATTGCCATCGGCTCTCCGGCTAACCAAGGAGCCAAAATTATGTTGCGAGTTGCATCATAAACATGTGTGGCAAGATACACAAGAGGGGGCCTGGGTAGGAGTTGATCCCCAGACTCCTTTGTGTTAGTCATATCCACTGACCAGTCAGCCAAAGGGATATCCTGTTAGCCAAATAGCCAGGTCTTGTTATCATTCAGAGGCATTGTGACAGGACCCAACACAGTCAAACATGTAAATGAGGGGTATAAAAAGATCATCTTGAGTTGATCAGGTATCCCTAACCCTCATTAAACACTATCTCTGTAATAACTGTGTATTTGGGAATCATGTCAGGTTAAAGCCTTTTCTGTCTCTAAAATTACAATCTTAAAAAAAATCAAATTTCCCAAATGTTAATATTACATTAGTCGTGTTTCTTATTTGAAAAGATGCAGCTTTTCAGCATTAAACATTACAGATGTGATTGCAATGACACAAAGAAAGAGTGGTGGCAGAATAATGCTGTGGGCTTGGTTCTCTTCCACAGGCCTGTAAATGTTTAATACCAGCTTTTAAATCTGTCATTGTTAAATGCATAATACCACCTTTAAATACCATCGTGATCCAAAACTCATGGCTGAGTAACAAATAAAATGCCTCTGTTTTTAACAGCAAAGATGCCAATAATTGTGACAATTTCCCCCCTGCAGAGTTATTTTTTAATTGTTATGATTATTTATCTACTTACTTTTTTTATTCAACCTTGTGTTATGGATGTGTTTACCAAGGGCATGATAAGAGAATACCAAAAAATAAATATTAGCAATAAACTAAGATGAAATGTAATAAAAACGTCTCACTTGTTGAGAAGGCTCCAGTTGCTGAGTTTCTGCTGTCTTTTGCAGCAACTGCTGTAGTTGTGGAGGTCAACAATCTTTGGGAAAAAATGCTTAATAATCTCCGCAATCATCACTGCAGGAGGATCCAGCATGGAGACAAATAAATCCGCAAATATATATAATTGGCATCGGTAAACTTAGTAAACAACCAGCTAGCATAAACAGACACCAGACAAACTGTACCTCCATCGCTGAAGTCCCTGGTGATGTTTCTTTTGGGCCTGGTAAAGGGTATATTATCTACCCATGCAAGCAAATCCCGTTGTTCCTCGACACTTGGAGAATGATCCATTGTGTAAACAACAATTACCTCTGAGAATAAGACAATTAGCCTGTTAGCTGTCTGCTAAAATGTTTTGTTTCGGGCGTTGCTAGGTGACCGATTTTTTTTTTCAAATCAAAACAAACGGTCTCGAGTAAAAAAACACAAAGGAAAAATGAGTTTTGCTGATTTATTGCGAGACAGAAAGAAAAACAAATGAAGGCACAATCTCCCCGTTTGTATTGTAACTGTAGATAATTGGAAAATATATTTAGGAATTACAATCATGATGTCAGATGCACAAGTCACTACAGATTGGTAGAAAATACACACAGACAAACATATAAAAGTGCCTCTGACAGTGCTGGAATGCACATTACACAGCAGCTCTTGGAGCTACTAGGTCTTTTCCACTGATGCTGTATATATATATATATATATATAAACCAATATAAGAAAAAAAAAACAAAAAAAAAATGAGATAGAAAAAAGGAACATTAAACAACAAAGAAAGATAAAGCAACAGAATAACGGATAATAACATTTTAAGCAATACACAACAACCTCTTAACAGCATTCAATGGGTAGTGAAACACTAACCATTCTGTCATAAAATATAAATAGAAAATACATAGAAGACTGTAAAAAACACTAAAATACAATACAACAACATAAAATGACCAATAAAACCATCACTGTTGTGGTAAAAAAAAACAACAATAAAAACATCAAAGAAAACAAAAAAAAAAACACAATTAGACAATAGCTATCAAAAAACATTAAATGAAAGAAAAAAGGAAATGTATTCTAAATTAAACCCAAAATGGTTTAAACTGATGCTTAATGGAAAATCTCTCTGAGGAATTTTACAAGTTTTTCTTTGTCCTTTATGAGCCAAAGTGTCTCTGTCCTCCATATTATTATATAAAAAAATAAGTACCAGAACCTTGTTAAAGAAAACTAAATTAATTTGAAGATATGTTTCCTCTGAGTTTGGATCATGTACTAATAAAAGTGTTTACATGAAACAGGAGAAACCTGATTATCTCCCTGTATAAACATATTTCTGATTTTATGAAGTCCCTCTTTTTCAGCAAAGGTGTGAAAAATCAGGGACCATGCAGCACTATTTTGATTTCTAGACCACTAGCATATCCAGGTATGCAGAATAACATTTCCACCAAGCCTTTGAAAACAGAATAATATGTGCAAAAAATCTAGCCATATCCAGGATATTTGTAAACAAAGACACTGATAGTGCAGGCGCCTCATTGTAAGCTGGAAAGTCCCAGAAGTAATGCAGTAAATCATTTCCCTTTAACATTAAAATCAATCATCATAACAGCAGCAGTGCAATTTGTCATTCATTAAGCACTTAAGCTCAGTTTTCAGACAATGCTTTAGGTACTCCAGCTGAAGACCGGTGCTAGTAAGACGTACATAAAAGGTCATCCACAGCGAGACTGTAACATTATTGATTTCATTATACAGAACTTCCCATGGGTCTTTGTTCTTAACATATAAAGCAGACAAGTGTCTTCAGAGAAGATCTTCTTGCTCCTTCAGAGTCACTGCCAGCGAACCCTTTATTTACAACAGTGTGAATCACTCTCACTGTCATCTTGGTCTACTGGGGGGCATCAGGGGAACTCTCCCTCCAAGCTAAAAGAAAGAGAAGATGAATAAACACACTGAGTTTAGATAACTACTCTGTTATTTATCCAAACTCTCCCTCCCTGTCTAATTTGCAGAGCAACAGTCCAAGTTATTAATGCCAGAGACCTTCACATCTCCTACAGTGAGTCGCTGCTTATTCATTTCACTACCATGCTAGGGCCATGCCAAAAACCACAGATCTCTTTTGAAATGGGAATGCCTTTAAAACATTTTGGGATGTCTGGATGCCAGCAGCTGCTATGTCAGAGGTTGGAAAGTCTTATTCACCCCGTCTGCTTTGTGATTACGTACCAGCTGAGTATGTGGCAAGGAAGACTGGACTGGAGAGGGCTTGGGCTTCAGAAGAGGCATCGGAGGTTTTGGCTTTGGGTTCTTAGTGATAGAATATCAATGGTTAAAACAAGAAACAAATAAAAGAAAAAGTAAAATCTTTGAATGCAAATAAAAAGACATATAGCATCACTTACTGGTTTCGATGAAAGTGGCGGTAGTGGTCTTGAAGGTGGGAGGGGTTTTTTCTGTCAAGCCCCAAAAATAATAAGCTCAGCACATTTAAAATCTTTCCCGCATTAATTTAGGTTTTGCAATTAACACATAGTAAATATGTTATTGTGTTTCTTTACCGCAGGACAAGTTGGCAGCTTTGAAATATTCGGTGGCTGCATTAAAGTCCTTGCAACCTGTAAAAGAAAGAGACCAAAGTTTGAGATGTCTAACAGTTCTGGTGCCACAATTTTAAGTTATAGATATAAAAAAAAAATAAGAAATTAACGTATTAATAAGGAACTAAATTGAACTCATTAGTTAGTAGAAATATTTGTTTAAATGGTGTTTGACAGACCTACTATATGATCTACAAAAATATTTCCTCTGGAAGCTCAATCAAGATATTAACAGTTTTAAACTCTCCACTGTATGTCGACATAGGAGTTTAGTCAATACCTACTAATGACTGAAAGAAAAGAAGGAAAACTGAGGTTACCTGGTGAACCTTTGATGTGTTAGAAACAGATGGCTCTTTCTTGGGAGGCTGAAAATTGAAAAACAAAAAACAGAGGAAAATTATGCAAAAGCATGATATTTTCCTTTGGCCTCAGTCCTTCCTCTGTTATAAGAAATGTTTGCTGCTTAAAAATTTTAATTTTAGATTTAAACCCATAACGACTGACGGAAATATTTTGTAATATTTATCAAAGACAATATAAGTCAAAACATATGCAGTGTCAGGGTATTAAGGCTTCAGGCTCACCTCTGGAGCTGCTCTACAGGGCCTCAGAGCTCCAGTCTGTGGTTTGACAGAAGCAGAGAACAGTGGTTTACAGGACTGGGAAACAGACGACTCCACAAATGTAGGCTGGCTGATGTGTGAGGATGCAAGCCGACAACTGCCTTGCTTGGTGCTTGACTGAAACACTGGGTTTGCTTGTCCTGATGTCATGGGAAGAAACCTATAAGGAAACACGCATAGAAGACAAAGTTTAAAAAAAAAAAAAAAAAAAAAAGTAAATATGAGGCTAAAAGATCTCAAATAAAGAAAAAAAACTGCCGCTTCACCTTTTTGTTGGTGTCTTTTTTCTAAGGAAGCACATCAGACTGCCAATAAGCAGAACCAGCAGCAGAAGTAAGCCGACTACCACCGACACAATCACAACACCCAGGCTTGCATCTACACACACACACACACAAATGCACAACAGGTTATAACAGTGTATGAGAAACAATACAGCTCATCCATCCTGGGGAAAAAAAATTGCAACAAATCACTGTAATGTTATTTGTGTGGACTAATGGGGAAATTGAATTCAATCATTATTTGTTTTCGCTCATGAGAACAGACAGCGACTGTTTTAGAGTCCATGAGTATTAAATCATGTTGGAAACGGAGTCACGCGTAAATCTGAGTCTTAAAAAAGGTCAAGCATTTAAAGAGACAAATTCACTGTGAACAGGAATATTTAACAAGTACAATACCTTGAGTCAGCTCTGACTGCTGCACAGCACAGAAGGGGGGGGCCCAGCCTGGATCGCAGTGACATTTACTCTCATGGTTGCATACCTATTAAAGATGCCACTGTTAGCTGTGCGACTGCTCTCACAGGATTTTAGAGGACATATGAAATAATGAAATATACACGAATAGCTACTATTAATCACTCCATTGTTTTCAGTCATTTAAAACATTACTTTCTTAGACAAATAAGATCTTTAAAAATAACTCCCCATTAAACAACAACAACAATGACAATAAAAAACAGACTAATGGCAGAACTAGACAGTCGTGGTTGTTCATCCAGGGTATAATAGCTTAAACAAGGGCAGATTTATTGGAGAAAACTAACTTTTCATAATTATTGCAAAGCATACTAATGGTTATAACCGTAACATAATTGTTTTGGGTTTTTTTTTTGAGAATGAGCAGAAATTTATGTGTGACAGGGCTGGTTAGAGCTAGAAGACAAACTTCAACATATAACTTGAGTGGTACCAGAAATATAATGTTTCAAACTACAGTTTTTCTTACTGCTGATCATTTCGCTATTTTATTAAATGCAAAGAGAATGTTTTTAAATTCCTACAAAGGGTGCCCATTTATTAAGTCTTGCAGCTACAAAACCCCTCCACCCGAAAAATTTTTTGCTTCACCCTAAAGAAAAAATTAAACCAAAATATAAAATTGTACTTTATTAATCATATTTGAAGGCCTTGTTTTGACTGTGTTTGTGCTCTGTGACCACAATGCAGCACATTGATGTCTGAGTTTACTTTAAACTCAGTTATGTAGGAAAAGCCTGAAAAAACAGTGGATGGCAAAGTGATATCTGACAATGCAAAACAGGCACTCACCCCATGGTTGTTACATTTGGATGAACAGTCATTTTTTCCATATGCTTTAATGTTTTTGATATCTTCACATTTTTGATTGTAGCAAACCTGATAGAGAAAACACAGACATTAAGCCTTAAAGTCTCAAACAACAGGGATTCTGGTTATTTTAACTGTGAGATCTCATCTCTCACCATATTATTGCCACACTTTGTACCAGTAGGCACCATGCCCAGATCGGATGGGTAGTTGTCCTCAGGGTTCATGGTTGCCTCGTTGCAAGTTATTCTGTTTCCTACTATGTAAAAAGACTTCCTGGATGTCACTGGAAACTCCCATCCTCCAGTGCAGAACAGTTTCCCACAAGACTGATCCCTGAAACAAAAGGGAACCACAAGAAACCCTTTAATGAAAGATGACAAAAAAATCATTAGCTTTACTGTGGCTTTTAGTTACATACCGACTGGAACATCTTTGATTAAACAGAGTCCTTCTGCATGTTCCATACTGATGGAAACAAACATCTACGGCGACTTCAGCCTCTGAACAGATCCATTAAAAACAAAGACAATATGGTAAGTGTTGAAATATTACAATAAAAGTGCATATAAAGTAAATAACTATTTAGATGTATTTAACCTGGTCCCCAAAGTCTCTTGCAGTGATCTTGCCTCGAGGGACACTGCCCATTGTAGCAGTATCCTCTTCCACGGTTGCATGGTCGTCCGTTTTGGATGAACACATCAGTGGGACAGGCTGCAGAAAGGCCCGTGCAGTATTCTGTCAGGTCACAGTCTCCGGCTTTTGGTCGGCAGATGCTGCCTGTCGGCTTCAGCTGTAGTGCGGATAGAAACACAGATGGTGATATACTGACTAGTCAAATACATCCACTCAAACAAAACCTGCCAGACGGAACAGTCACCCTGTGTCTAGATATACAGTTATATAATTAGCATCAGTCTGACTCCTCATCTAGCAAGTAGTAAGCCCAGTGAGTTGTACTTACTTGGCATTTGTGGCAGCACTCTCCTTCTGCACATTGAGCTCCTGTGTTTAGCTTGCAGGTTGTTGCATTGCAGCAGGGATTATTGCATTCCTGTCAAGAAGAAAATTGCTAATTAGTTTTTAGTGTTTGCATTAATGCAATTTGCAAAAGTCTTTTTTATTTTAGCATTCCCAAACCTCCAGAGTCCCACAGTCACATTCCTCTCCAGGCTCCAAGAATGCATTTCCACATACTGGCCCTCCATACATGCGATCAGAGGAGGGAATATCCAACAGACAAGCAGGATTCACCTCCTCCAAGAACCTACTTAGCTGCTGTTGACTGCAGCTGCTAAACTGCCTGGGAAACACTAAGCTATGGGAGCAGGAATGAAATACATAACTTTAGAGAGAAAATTTTGTTTCAGCATTTAAGAATTTAAAAAATAAGCTGCAGTGGAAACTTGTTCTACCATATAAAACATTGGGAAAAAGTTAAAGGGATATCAATACTTTGGCATAACATTGCAGGTATTTTAGACAGAGGCTTACCCGACACTTTCCGCCATAATGCAGCCTTTCTTTGATGCCAGCGAGCCACAGACACAGTTCTCTGTATCATGGGACAAACCCAAATTGTGACCCATTTCATGTGCTATAGTGGAGGCCACCCCTATTGGATTGGTGTTATGATCCTGGGGAGCAAAGAAATTTCAGTATGAAACTGGAATAAAACACCATTCCTTTATGATGTCTTTTAAATGTCCCAAGTTACAAAACTGATATTTGTATTTTAATTACCTCGTTGACAGCTCCAGAGTTGGAGGTGCACATTGCATTAGTGTTTGCTAATCCAACAGTGGAGCCGTCGAAGTCCACACCTCTGTAGTATGAGTGGAAATGTTTGAATGTCACATTTAACAGCAGGAAAACATCAACAGTTTATGGTTGAAAATTCAAATCAAAGCATCTTACGTGATGAATTGTGCATTGTCATGTTTGGTCCTCGGCAGCAGGTGCCGCCGACGCCACTCAAGAAATCGACCAAGAGTGACCTCTGGGTTGTTGCTGACCTCGATCTCATCTTTGTACGACCAGATATGCAGACCGACCAACATCACCCGAACACCCACAGGGCGATACAGCTGCAACACCATGCAGTGTCTACAGTGATCCACTGATATGATTTACTAGATACGGACTCGTGTAAATAACACTTAAATGCACAAGTTGTAGAAGTGATAGAAATCGTGAGCTGAGGGGGGATATGTGTGAATGTTTTCAGCTTAGGTGTGAAGAATCACAGTTAATGATAGTGAGAGAACTTTTACTTCCAGTTAAGTTTTAATCCTTAAAGAAGGAAATTAGGTAGTTTTCCGGAATGTTTTTTTTTTCTAAACTAAAAGTAAAGTTTCATAAAAGACTCATGTTAAAGCTGCATTGAAACAAACATACCTTGTCCACGTGGTTTGCTACTTCAAGCACTCTGGCCTCTACGGACCTGCTGCTACCAAACTTCTTGTACTGAAAAAAGAATTGAAACACATCTTGTAACCAATATTTTCACCACAAAAATATTTAGTTAAAGAAAGATAAAAGGTGGAATCTAACCTCTGTGTTATCCACCACTACTGCCAGCTCCACAGTCCTGGGTTTGTTTTTAGAATCGGTCCTCTGTCTTCTACTTTTCTAAAAGGAATATAAATAGTGGAAAACATTAAGAAAAAACACAATAATGATGATGATTTCTTGTCTTCAAACATTTGATTTTCTTGTTTTTAATAATAATAATAAGAATAATAATCATCATTATCATCATCATAAATTACCATACCCTGGAAACAGATTCAGAAAAAAAAAATGTTTGTCACTTTTGGGAAGTTAACCCTTCATCGGAAGGAGTTATGAAATGAATAATTCTTGTGTGTTTTGCGAAAGTTTTAACCAAAAAGTCACATGCTGTTTAAGTATCATGCTTTGAATTGTGTAACATGTTTAGTTTTCTTTATTTTAAATGATTGATCAATCTTACAGCTAATTTGAAGTTAATTGACATATGAGCAGCACAGTCAACAGTTCTTGGCTGTGCAGAAAGTATCATTTTAAGTACTGCATCCAATGTGTACCTTTATAGTCCTGCCGTTTTTCTTAAATGCAAGATAATCGATCTATTTTACTACATGTTACTTAAAGGGTTTTTGCAGGTGATTGTAAGTGGCACCATGTCTGAAACTGTCTTCACCATAAATTATCAGCTGTAGAAATCCACAGTATCTGTGAATGTGTCCGTGCACTGTCCTCACCAGGCTGCCAAGCTGGAAGAGTCCAGACGGACGAGCTCCGTGGTCGTAGAAAGTGGTTGTGTTTCCATGGAAACAGGAGCTCCTCTTCCTCCTCAGGTGCTTGTAGTTGTAGACGGCATGCAGATCATCGTCACTATGGGCTCCATATTGCTGTCCTGTCTCGTCACCAGGCAGAGGTTCAATGAGGAACATCTGATCTTGGAGGATAATAAACCCCCTGCAGGATGGAGAAAGAATGCTGGGGTAAACACAACAGGTCATGAAAAAACACTACCTGACTGCTATCATTCAGAGTTTTACTTTCCAATAGATCTGGGCTGAACACTGGCTCCTAAACCAGTTGACAAAAAAGTGAAAATATTTTTGAAATGTAGTGTCCCATTCATTGGATCCCAGAAATGGGTCTGTATCTTGTTGCTGATCAGCAGGCAGCAAGAAGGATGCTTCTTTCTTTTACTAATGCTTTCATAAAAAGATATACAGAAAACACAATTGCTGGCTGTCTGAACATAATTCTTGTCACAGTAGTGAAAGTGCAGAAACTAAGAATTAAAATAAATAAAACATCAAAAAAGGAACCAAAAATTGGGAAAAAATAAATATCAAACTAAAGCACTAAATAAATCTGAGAATGAAGATGGAAAAATGCAAAAATACATATTTTTGTAATACAGGGTATATTGAATGTCCAATCTTATTGTTAAATTAGACACACTGACGACCCTCTAACATCCATGTTCAATAAAATCTGTACTTCATTTAGCAAGCATCGTTTTTAAGGACCACCTAGATATAAGAAAATCTTTACTTACTTTATTCCTGAGCATAACCCAATGCTGGCAGAGGAGTCCTCTACTCCCACAACATGTCCATGGTAGTAGCAGTGGACCTGGAAAGGAGATAATTTCTAATGATACTTTTGAAGAATTAGATTAAAGGCATAAACTCTGTTAGACAATCTGCTTTTATTCTATGTGGATAAGTCATACCATGGGGGTAGGAAAGGAAATGTACAAATATGTTAATTTCCTCTTCTACAAAAT
The DNA here is from genome assembly GCA_034780135.1 of Jordanella pulchra. Classification (NCBI taxonomy): domain Eukaryota; kingdom Metazoa; phylum Chordata; class Actinopteri; order Cyprinodontiformes; family Cyprinodontidae; genus Jordanella; species Jordanella pulchra. The sequence continues at coordinate 915 of JAUZNJ010037575.1, read as the reverse complement.
AATCTGCATTTGTAATCAGAATGTGGAACTCTGATGTTGAGAAATGTATTGGTATGTCAGTGAATATTTAGCAATAATTTCATAATGCAGATGATTGTGATAGAAGGATCGGACTGATCAGCCTAAAAGATTAGGATCTATCTGTCCTGTTGAAGCTCTTTCTCTTATGTTTGCCAAAGACAGGCTGTGACAGAATTTAGTGCCAGACCAAATTGTGTGCTAGTGTAAAGTGTTGCATAATTTTCTGCTGCTTATTTAATCAAGCCAGGATAAGTAATTTGTACAATTCATGCTTTGCTAATAAAATTAAAATGCAAAAAGAAAGAGAATAGGTACATACCCTGTGATCTGAGGCATTTGAAACTTGGGTACCCTGATCAGAATAGTAGGTCACAGTATAGTTTTTCCCAACAAGATATCTGTAAATGTGATGGTAATAGGTTTGAGAAAGACTATACAGATTAAGAATGGGCTGAATTAAAATTTTTATTTTCTCACTTGTTCTTCTCAAGGTGCAGAGTGTGGTTTTTTCCAGCAATGTTCACTGAGTACTGAACTACATCTGGGTATTTCTTTATAAAGACAAAAAGTGAAATACGATGTGTTCAGTGCAAGATACACTTTTTAAAGTTCACCCTATGGGCTAAGGTAGGACGGGAAGTTTGTTACCTTGTGCCCAGCAGCAGCATCGTTTGAAAGGGGCCAACCCTGCAGCCTCTGAGGTGTCGCTGTGTGGTACTTTATCACATGAGGGAGAGTCTCCACATTACCGGCAATTAGACCTATACCTTTTACAGATAGATTTTAAAGGTTCAGGATAAAAGAAAATGAAGGGATGTTAAGGAAAGAAAGAAAGAAAGAAAGAAAGAAAGAAAGAAAGAAAGAAAGAAAGAAAGAAAGAAAGAAAGAAAGAAA
>JAUZNJ010037574.1:0-11407 GCA_034780135.1 Jordanella pulchra | reverse complement strand
TCAATGATTCGATGCAATCAGCTTGTTTTCCTTAGATAGAAAACTTTTAACTAATCTGACTGTGTGATTTGAATGAATTGTCCCTGTGAAGTGCCTTGAGATGACATGTGTTGTAATTTGGCGCTATATAAATAAACTGAATTGAATTGAACAGAATCTGGAACGGGAACAGCAGAGACAAAATCAACGACAGCAACCGGAACTTCTGAGGGGATATTGACACTGAAAGTCCAGCACAGAATAACAATAAATCTTTAAAAGAAATGCGAGGGTAACTAACCTCAGAGGGCTTTGAAGGCAGACCCAGGAAAGCGGATGGGAAGCTGGTTGATGGATGGTGTTGCTGTCTGATGTGAGACCGGTGGTGGAAAACTGCAGGTGAGTAGCTTGACTCGTCCCCTTAAGCTGTGTAACTTGACTCACAGCTGGGGACAGAAACAGGGTCAAAGTCAGCAGTCAGAGGTCCAGCCAGAATCCAAATCGTAATCCAAACTCTGGGTGATGGTCAAAGCAGGGGGACAGAACCAGGAGATCAGAAGACTGAGATGACTCCAAGTAAGAATCCAGTGATGTAATCAGAGGGACAGAAAAACATGCCAAAGACAAAATGCACAATAATACAAAAATAAAGGTTCAACAGGGAAAACAGACTGGCTCAGAGAATAAGGAGTCAAACAGGTCAGAATCAGGCAGCAGACAGAAAGGTACATTGGACGAAACTCACCATAAGGCTTGAAAATAATCTGGCATCAACTTCTGGTCTAAGGCAGGTTTTTATAAGCAGGAGTGCAGGTGGGACAGATGAGAGTTGATTGAGAGCAGAGCAGCTGAGCAGGTGAAGATGATCAGGTAATCAGAGCAGAGCTGATGTACAGAATCATGACAGCAAAGATCCTTCTCCGGAGGTATTTTCAGCTGAGGTTTGGTGTGTCTTATCTTATGCAGCCATACCCACTGGCAGAAAGAGGAAGTTGAACCAGAAATGGTTTCCTATATGACCTCAGTTGCAGGATGTGACATCAGAAGGGAGTCGATGTTTGAATTTCTGACATTAGACCATTACATCTCTTAGTAGATTGGAGCTTTTTTCCTGATATTTTTTTGCCTCCAGTGTTAAATGCTGTGAAACTGGAGGAATTTTTACAGATTTTTTTCCCTTTTTGGAGATTTGCTTGAGTTGTCTCAAGGTGCACCTTTGCACTAATCATGATGTCAGATCAGCATCTTGATGTGGCACACCTGTGAGGTGGGATGGATTATCTCAGCAAAGCAGAAGTGTTCACTATCAAACATTTAGACCGATTTGTGGACAACATTTGAAAGAAATGGTAATATTGTTTATCTGGAATGAACTTTAGATCTTTTAGTCCATCTCATGGAAAATGGGAGCAAAAACCAAAAAGTGTTGCGTTTATATTTTTGTTGAGTGTACATCAAAGTTGACCTCGCTGTTGCAAATAAAGCATATTTAACTAAAGAGCTAACAAAGCTGTCTCTTTGCCCTTGTATAGTTGGAGCAATAATTTCTAGAAGACGTTAACCTACATTATACATTAATACTTATTGTGCTTGAACTCAAACTGAGAGAATTTCCTATGTGAAGCATAGCGTAACCTTGGTGCTGAAGTCAGCATTTTGCTTAAGCAGCTATTTGTAAACAAAAAAACTCCCCTGAATTTGTAACGATGCATAGCTGAGGTAACAGGCTTTCTGAATACCAAAGTAACTGAAGGTGATTTAAAAATGAATAACTCTCCAACTGTTTGGAAACTCTTGAAGATATTGTAATATTATGAAATGAGCAAAGTATACATGGGCACAAAAACTGACCACTTTACCCAAATTGATTTTTTTAGCATTTACTAATGCTGATCTTTTCTCAGAGTATGACTAAAGGCATTGTGGGTACTAAACTACTCTAAAGAAATGTTCCTCATTATGTTTGGCAGTCAAAGTGAGGTACCATTTGTTCCTGGAAGACATTAAGAATTCATGTTTTGTCTGTTGTTTGCCACAAGCTGTGAACTCAGGATGGATGACTGTGTAATTGCTCTAAATCTGATTTCATGACTTCATATTTATGTAAGACTTCAGAATGAGCATAAAAGACTGGAATTATAGATGAGCTTCTCTTGATTTTATGTCCATTTTATGCCTTTTCAAGATAAATATCAACATGCTGACTTTCTCATCAATATTTCAGATGTTTTGTTTTGTACGGGTTGCCTCTATTTGCCATGTGTTTTTCAAGCAGAATGCTGTACCATCTATCAGTAAAATGTATCTTCAGTGAAAACAAGTTATGAAAGATTTGAGTCAAATTTTACATGTTTGACAGTGTGGTGAATACATGCCGTTATCTGCTGGAGGTTATCAAACTGTTTAGAGGGATGGACGGAAATGTTTCATTTAAACTGGAAATATATTTTGTGTTTATGACAGTTTCAACTTCAAAACTAAATTAGAGACAACTAGATTTTAATTTTATATGAATACTAATGTTATTTATTTTGTGTCAGTATAGTGATGTGATATACTCAGAAAAATGCATCAAAACTCATGGGATTCATATTTTGAATTTTTGATTTTTACCTGCAAATCTACAACAAATTATCACTGGCAACATTGTGCATTAAGTCCCACAAACATAAAAGTAGAAGAATCTCCAAGAATGATAGAAGAAATAATTTGGTTACTAAGGCAGAGAAGTTGTTAAAAAACAAATGTTTGAGAAAAAAAAGAAAAACAAAAAACATCTTAACATACTATTATATTATTATATAAAAGAAACAAGAAGAAAAGTCAAGTCAAGTTCAGCCATGTGTTGCCAAACTGATAAACATCACCTTGAATTTTGTTTGGTGTAATACTCAAAATAGACATAAGGAAAGGTTTATGTGAATGGATTCTATTTTTTCTATCACATTCTTCAGACAAAAGAGAAGCAAAGTATTTCAGCTAAAGCTGGACTGCATGATGGCGGCATTTGATATCTTGCAGAAAGAAGGTCAGAATCCTGTTGTCCATGTGAATAAATAGATTTTTTCTGGGTACCTCACTCCCCTCCCAAAGTTCACATATGTTTATCAGGTTAAACGGACACTCTGAATTTCCCTGTGGAGTTAGTATGTTTGGCCATGGTTGTTTTTCCTTTCATTAAGAAAACATGCAAACTGCCAAGGCCAGAATTTGGACCCGTGACCTTCTTGGTATATGACAACAGTGCTAGAAACTGCACAAGAAATGCTGCACAGAGCAGATACATTGTACAAACTTGCAATATTGAGATATATGTAAAAAGCTGTAAATAATACTAATAAAGTTTGATTGTTCCAAATGGTTTATTGGTTTGTTATGTCCAACAATATACTGTAAGAGTTAATAATAGACCCAGTTAAAGAATCTTTATTTCATATATTGTAATTTAATATTTATGGTCTTTTAATAATAAAGCCTAGGGTGTACAGTGTCACCTCAGGTTCACACTGACTATGTTTTGCGTCTCCCGTCTCATTTGTCACAAGTTGCAGCAATCTACACTATGCAGGATCAGTTAGTTTATCTAGACAGGTCTACTTCTTGTTTTTAATTGTAAATGATCCACTTTACTCTGGTCTTCAGAAATGTATGCATGGTTCTTCATCATCTGTGAAAAACAGACCGGACTGCCTCCTTGTGAGTCTCCAGGCCCCAGTCTCCATTAAAAGCTAGACAACTTGCTGGGATCCAAACAGTTCAGTAATAAATGAGAGAAGTAACTGAAATCTGTTAGTTTGGAAGGGGTTATAAAAGCCATTTCCAAAGATTTGGAACTCCAGCAAAACAGAGTGAGAGGGTTTTTTTTCACAAATAAAAGAAACAAAACATTGAATAGTGCCTAAATTGCTGCCAAAATGTACTCTGAGGCTGATCTCAGTTTTCTTTCCCAGGAATTCACCTCGATGATCTCAGAGCTTTTGGGGAAATATTCTTTGGACTGATTGGACAAAAGCTAAACTTTCTGGAAGGTGTGTGTCATCTGATGAAAATGTGACACCACATTTAAAAAAAAAAGAACACAGTAACATGAGATGGTGGTAGTGTGATGGTCTGGGGCTTTTTGCCGCTTCAGGACCTGAAAGACTTGCTTTGATAAATGCAGCCATGGATTCTGCTTTTTTCCAAAAAGTCCTAAAGGAAAATATCGGCCAATCTGATCACAAGCTGAAGCAAAAGGGGTCTCTGCAGCAACACGATGATCCGAAACAGTCCAGAAAGCCCACATCTGAAATGGTGTTTGTTGAAAATGGACTAATATAATTGTATGTGTGACAGTGTGGGGTCCTGTCACTATGCCTCCAAATGATCATGCGCATTGGCTACTTGGCGCACTGACTGGTTAGCGCGTGTGACTTTCACCCGGGAGTTGCGGGATCAAATCATGCCCGGGGCCCTCTGTAGTTTGCACCTTGCCACATATGTATAACCTTAAGAGCTCAGGAAGCCATCTGAATAATGTTTGCTGTGACTGGTTCATTGTAATCTCAAGCTGCCAACAGCCATTCTTGTTTTAAGAGCACATGTTCAGTGTTAGATGAGCAGATAGTTGATGAAGTAATTGTTGGAGACCATTCAGAGCTGTTTGTTCAAGAGACTGGGGGCGTGTAAATTAATAAATGTATGTTTTATTAGTAGTTAAGCAGGATTTGTATAACTGTGAAACTTAAATAAATATAAATGGCAATTTAAAGAGTTAATATTATGATGATGTGGTTTGTGATTTATTTGTGGTCTCTTGCCGTCATCTGCTGGACAAATTAGAAATAACGATAGCAAGTGTAAATAATAGCTTTCATTTGTTTCATTTGTTTGTCTTTTGTATTTCTTGTAGACCACTATCAGAACTAACTGTAACAGGGATGTACTGAGAACCCAAAATTCGAGCCAGACAAGGAGAGAAAAGGTTTAGCAGTTTATTTGTCTGAATTTTCGGAACCGGAGCATCAGCGGGGATCGACCACAGCGGTTGGTACATCTGTAGTGAGACAGTAATAGTGAATGTCCAGCACTGAACAAGGGAAAGTTTGATCAGATATGAGCTGACTGACCTCAGAGGTTTTTTGGAGGATTGCCCAGAGGAACCAATGGAGAACCGGGTTGTGGAGATCGCGGCCATCGGGCGGGGAAGTCGCACTTAGGTGAGTAGAGCGTTCCAATTGTTTTAGAGAACAGGGTTTTCTCGTGGTCAGGTAGAAAGGCAGAGTAGAGGTCGGAATCGGGAGATCAGAAGACTTGAGAGAATCCTAAACGTTATCCAGAATCTGAGTCATTAAGCGAGCAGGGGTCGGCAACAGGTGATCAGACATCCGAGGAATATTCAGTCCGTAATCCAGAATCAGAGTAACTTGGAGGCAGGGGTCAGAACCAGAAGACACACAAACAGAGCCAACAGGGACACAGGCAAAAAACAAGGTTTTCAAGGGGAACAGGTCGTCACAAGCAGGCAGGCAGAAAAGATGCTGGAAGTTCTGAGTCTCGAAAAATCTGGCGTCAGTCTCTGGTCTGAGAAGAGGTTATAAAGGCAGATGTGCAGGTGTAGCTGATCAGAGTAGCAGGTGGAGAAGATCAGGTAATCAGACCAGAGCTGATGCACAGAATCATGACACTAACACTAAATAAAGGGAGCACAACATTTAATGGTCCTTCGAGCCGGATTAGAGTTGTCACGAAGAGAGCATGTTTGGGACCTATCCTCAGAATATGATGCACCGGGATGAAGAGGTTATACCCAGGCAGCAAATACGTCGGCCACCATACCTAGATGAATTTCATGTGGAGTATGCTGGTCAGAAGAATGGAGCACTCTCTTATGATGGATGTTACAAAGCAGTTGGACAGGGGGAGCAGAGAGAAAGAAAACACCCATTAACAGTCACCTTTACATAAGTGGCCATAAGCAAAGTCATGAGGGATCTACCAGAATGACACCCCATCCCCATACAAAGCTTTAAAGTTGGAAATAAGACATTAGCCTTCACCGAACAAACAAGAGACAAGATGGTCTTTATAGCAATTACGGAAACCGAGAAGAATACCGTCAGATGCAGGAGAACATGTTACGCCTCACAGAAGCAGTAAGCAAGCTCCAGATAACCCCACACCCTGAACCCAAAGTCCAGCACGAAAGGTATGGTTCTATTGCAGCTAAGTCAGTGCAAGATTTAGAGCTTCAGGATTCTCCATGTACATCTGCATCAGAGTCAGAAGCTATTTCCCAATTGGAAAGTTTAAAGACAAATGTTGGTCAAGCAGATACAAAAGTGGAGGAGCAAGTTTTACCCTTTCAAGACTCATCCCCAGCTATAAGACTACTCTCAACTCTGTCTCATTACTCATATTTTAAGTCTACTTCAATAATGAATAATGACGTACAATCTGTATATATATTCACAGCCATCTCACTATCATGCAATCCAGTATCCCCATGTTACAGGTAACGTTCTTAATCCTCAGCATCAAAATCAGCAACCACAAGATTTGTACGCAGACCAGGACATAGGGAGAAGATCTACAAGGGAACCAAAGCCTACAATGCCCCCTTTCATACAAGATTATCCCAGAGAATTCTCCAGACTTAAAATAGCTCTGGACAATCTTCTACCAAGTGATGCCACAGAAAGGTTCAAGTATCAAATATTGGTTGACCACCTCGAGCTAGAGGATGCATTACTCATTGCAGATTCCTACAGCAACTCAGTCTCCCCCTATAGTGACACCATGGTGGAACTCGCATCACAGTATGGACAGCCTCGTCAGCTAGCTTTAAAGAGAATTGCAGAGTTAATGGATGGCGCCAATAAAACAGACAGTGATACTGCATCTTTTCGCAGATTTGCCCCAAAACTGCGAGCCCTTGGTGGAATCTGGATCCACTGGTGGTTCCCATGTCAATCTGCTGACATTGAAACGACCACATGCTTTAAGGACTAATTTTTGTTACTATGCTCTTTCTCAGCACATACAAGTACCAACATTGCACTGTTTGTCAGAATGGTTGGAATTTAAAGTTAAATAGTAATGTCAGGCTTCAGAGAGAGACCATACAGACAGAGGGAGCGACAAGAGAAACAAGCACACCCAAAGTCCTCAACTGTTTGACTCAGCACAGGACCTAGGACAACAGCTCCCATCCCTCCACAGATATGTTCTATTTACACAGAATCATCTCCAGCCAGCCAGTAATAGAAGTTATACTACTATAGAAATAACAACCAACATCTTCTGAATCTATGCACAAACTTCAGTAACCTCACTAAGGAGCAGAGAGAAGTGTGGATTCAGAGTAACAGAAAATGCTGGAAATGTGGAAGGAACCATCAAGCTGCCCAGTCTGGAAAGTTAGATGCACTGCATGTAATAGCAGACACTTGGAAGCCCTCCATAATGTAAATGCAAGAGGAGGAGACTCCTCTACGTTCATCTAGTAAAGTTTTGTATGTGGACCCATCAATAGCTTCCAGCCATGTACTACTCAAGATCAGTAAAGTCATCTTTCAAAATGGCGACCACTGGTTAACACTAAATAAGGGAGCACAACAGTGTTAGAATTTATATAGCAAAATTTACACTTTGGATTGGCCTAGTCAAAGTCCTCAAATATGGCTGAATCACAATTCCGCAAAGCCTCTCACACCTGCTGTTTAACATATCTTCCTGCTGATGGAACCGTATAAATCCTTATATACACAAGCACACTCATTCATATACACCACAGGCATTTAGATCCAGGTGTTAAATACTAATCTGCAGCTTCATACACATATATAGCTATGAATAACATGTTTAACGTTTTGCTTTTGATGTTTGTATACATGTATTTACTGTGTGTCCATTGGATTCCTCCTCTTTTGTCATGCTGATTGTGTTACGCGGTGTTTTTGTTATTATTTTCTTTCTTTTATTTCCTCTCCTTTCTTGCAGGGAAGTGAAGCTCTAGGAGTTATTCAGTATTTTCTGCAAGTTTTTTCTCGTTTATTTTCTCTCTTTCTCTCCTTCCCAGCCATGATGTTCCACTTATGAAGCAAATCTGTTGAGTTATTATCCAGCACCGAGGCATTCATTCTCTCTGTTATATAGGCAAACAAGATACATATAAATAGAAAAAATGGTTATGAGTTTTAATTGGAATTAGCTCTATGGTTGAAACATTTTTTCTCTCTTTTTGCAGTTGATTAACACACATTTCATGATTCTAGGCAATAATCTAAGCAAAAAGTGAATAGCCATCAGAATTACTACTTTGTAAAGCATAATATTTTCTGGTGTCATTTATGTTAATGTATTGTATATTTCTTTGAATGCCTGCCTGTTGAATTTCTTGCACTTAATTTATGTGTTATAAAGTTTCTTATTTTTTGGTTCATAGTCTGTGGGTGTTCATTATTATTCAGTTCATTAGTATTCATATTGATTGTAAATCTTCATTCTTGTAACTATGATCAATACAAGTTAAACTGTAATACTATGCAATAACTTTTTATGCAATACATTTGATAATAAGTATGACAATTTGCATTAAGTTCTCAAGTTTATATTAACAAGAACGTGGTGACACTATTATAAGCAGAGAAAAAATGAAAAAGGGGGGAAAAGTTAAGCAGAAACAAAATGTGGGTGGAATACAAGAGAAGTAGACAAGGATAATAAAAGCCAAATGATATGCAAAAAGAGGGAGGGGGGAGTTGGTGGGGTACTCTGATTCATCCTCTCCCATGGGCAATTTATTTTGGTTTGCCGGAAAAACTAAATCCATCCCAAGTTAAGGTCTCTCTGCAGTGTGACGCAAAAGAAATTTGTTTGGGAGGATGATAGGTTGGGGAGTCGCCTTCACAAATACATTATCATTTTAAAGTAGGTAAAAAAAAGATACAATTCAAGGACTTATTTGTAAAAATTACTTTAAACACACTGAAACTTAGGGCTGTACAGCGGCACAGTGGGTAGCACTGTTGCCTTGCAGCAAGAAGGTTCTGGGTTCTCTTTCTGCATGGAGTTTGCATGTTCTCCCCGTGCAGCCGAGTACTCCCACAATCCAAAAACATGACTGTTAGGTTAATTGGCATCTCTCAATTGTCCCTAGGTGTGAGTGTGTGTGTGCATAGTTGTACGTCATTGTGTGTCTATCTGTTGCCCTGCGACAGACTGGCGTCCTGTGCTGGGTGTACCCCGCCTTACATCCATAGTCTGCCGGAGATAGGCACCGGCCCAACCATGACCCTGATGGATGAAGCGGGAGAAGAATGGTGGATGGATGGATGGATGGATGGATGGATGGATGGATGGACACTAAAACCTTTCTGCAGTACTTAAGCAAATTAACTTGCCTTCACCACAATCATATGGTGAATGAACAGCTTCACATTTCAAATCATTAAGAAACAGTTCTTTGTTTTACAAAGAAGGGGAAAATTGATTCTTATTGCACCATCCATCCATCCACACTTTGAATTGTCTTGCTATGGAAATGTGCTATATAAATAAACTTTCCATGCTGGGAAGCAAATACTTCAGTACCCTGAGAACTGCTGGCTGATGAGTTAAATTTTAATGCAATCAGAGTGTTAATGCAGATCATGTAACACAAATTTTACAAATCTGAACTTGAACACACTACTCTGGTATATTAGACTGACACTCTAAATACAAAAGCCTTTCCTTAAACGATGGAGATATGAGACAAAAAAATTTCTGGTTTGTACTTTCCAGTGTTCTACATGGAAAATGTTCCTAAATCTAATTTTAGCGTGAGTTAGCTACAAAAAGAAAAGAATAAAACAAAAAAGGAAACACAAATAGTTTTGTTCTTCCAACCCATACTTGGTAAATTGACGCTGTACCAAGCCATCATATGCTGAATTCTTACCATGTCTGCGTATGTGATCCCAAACTGTGTTAGTGTGCCTACAGAAATGGATTTTGAGGAAGGCATTGTGGGTGGCTTACAAAATATTATTTTAGTAGGCGCTTGCTGACGAGCAACAAGGATTCTCAGACACTGTTATGCAAGGCGTTAGTCACTGCAACATGATTCATCTCTTACTTCACTCTCTTTTATTTCTCTCCTTAAATTCCTTTCTATTTCGGACCTCTTTCCAGTTGAGACACAAGCTGTGACCCAATCTAAAACCATCCGGGAGGAAAATTCAAAGAAATCTTTCAGAATTCCGGAAGGACAGAAATATACTGGAGTCAAAAGTGTGTCTTAAGATAAAAGCACAGCAAAGAAACAGATGCAAGTACTGTTGGCTTTAGGTAGAGTATTTCGTAAGCAGAAACTTTGCCATATGAAATGTCAGAGATTCTTGCCTTTGTATGGTCTTGCTGCAATTGACCCCAGACAAAGCTGGACTATTAGAAAACATTCACAGAACAATTATCATGGCAGGTTCTTGTGGGCATTCACTTCTTGCTGCATCAGCCCTCTTGTTAAAAACACTGTAAAGAAAGGTTAAGGGAGGTTGTAGAATATTGTACAGCTTTTCTGAAGCATGTGACTGTTGCTGAAAGGTGTTTCAAGGTTTGTTCACACCCAATGCGAAACCTTTAAAGAAAATCACTAGTTGCATGTGCTGCTGCTCACCTGACATATCAACAGAAATTGGCTTGGTTGGTAGCAGCAATTTGCATTGCAAGTAACAAGCTCCACCGCAGAATCTGTGCTTGCCAATTCCACTGCAGCATAGCAAACCTGGATTTACAGAGCTTTATTTACTTCTGGAAGACATCTATATACTTTTGTTTACCAGATTCTGCAGAGAAAAAACCAGTTTGGAAAGCAGCACCCCCTCCTCCAGGAGCTGCGGCTGAATGACGGTTGCTTTCAAACGTACTTCTGTCTGAAACTATCCCGCTTCTGAGCTGAGAAAGAGGCAGCGGGAGAGTGCGACAATAACCCAGGGATAGGGTGGCTCAGAGGTAGAGGCAGAGGAAGCTACTAAAAACAGTTATGACCCTTACCTGATTACACATATTTTTTTGTTTTCCGATGAAGGATTTAATCGATAGTGGGCTTTAAACTTTGAAGTAAATATAACCTCTCAGTCTACTTGTCCAAAGTGGTCTGCAATCAGATATCAAAACACTAAGAGAGAAACTTAATTTTGCGATAGCTCATTGCTGCCAATGGCCCTCAGGGGTCTAACCCTGAAAGTTACAGATCAAGTTCCCCCAGTGGCTTAAAGTTACATTGTTTTGCTTTAACACCAAGACATTATTTTCATGCAGCAACATATACTTTTACATAAGTTTCCTTAACTTTAACATAAACATAGTAATTGCTTTATTGCTGTAAATGTTGGGATCCGGGGTTTTGTGTTTTCCACCTTCCTCCAGCAGAGCGCGCCGTGGGTCTCCTGGGCTGGAGCCCTCA
>JAUZNJ010037573.1:0-11408 GCA_034780135.1 Jordanella pulchra | reverse complement strand
CTGGTCCAAAGATAATAACTTCTGTTTTGTCTCCATTCAGAAGCAGAAAGTTACGAGTCATCCAGGTTTTTATGTCTAACAATAATGATTTAAAATAATAGTAAAATAATGTTAGAAGTTTCTAAACAGTTTATTTTTTACTGTAACATCCTCAATGTTAATAATTGATGTTTCTGTTTAGTTTATTCCTTCCTCTTGCCTTGGCTGCTCTTCATATTTATCCATCATCGTTCTCTGAATTATTGCCGTACTCTTCTCTTATTCCGCCTCTTGAGCAGCCATCTTCAATGTGAGAAGCTGGTCTGTGTCGTGCAAATTAGCTGCCAAAGAGTTTCCAAGCATCTGTTTCTGTCCTCGGAGGCTGCAGAAGCCACTCATCATTATTCATAAAGAGTGTCTGGGCCTGGAAGGACTAAAAAACTGTCCCGAGGGAACATGGTGGGTTTCATGTATCCCTGGAGGTCAGAGGTCGTAGAACAGAGGGTGGAGGCCAAGGTGCAACCATCCATGCGTCTCCAGCCTCTGTAGCTTTAGGGCAGCCTCCCACTGTACAGGTTTCTGCTCCTTGGGGTCGATTCTGGTTTCAGGCCCTTCAAGGAGGAAGGATCAGACTCTAGTAACCGCCTCCGGACCAGGAATGGTCCATCAAGCATGTTTGAAGCTCAGTCGTCCCTCAGGAAGCAGAGCTACGGTTTACCTGAACCCTGCCCACTGCACCGCGACAAACAAGGAGATTCTTCTTCTACTCTCTGTTTGGGTCCAGATTGACGGGTCCAACTGGCGCCATCTCTCAGCGCTGAGGTTTTTGGACGAACCGTGTGAGCCGTTAGATCTCCTCAGCTCTAAACGCTGCTGCAGCAGGTTTGCTCTGGTCCGGATCCATGTGTTTGATCTGTGATAGAAGGAAGAGAAAAATGTGTCTGATCCCTTCAGTGACGTCTGACCATCAAACTCCAGACCTGCTGCATCACTCGTCTTTCTCTGCCTCGTCTCCTTGCAGTTAACCTTCGCCACAGTGAAGCTCCTGCTGATGTCCAGCAACCACGATGACCTTGATGACTGGTATCAGTGCCTGAGCTCAGCCATCAGGTTGGTCACTGCTGCACACACACCTGCACTGGGATCAGTCACCGGGCCTCATGCAACATTTTCCTATTCTTGTCATAAATTTCTCTTACTTTTCCTCCTGCTGTTATGAACTGCAGTAAGTGAATCAGTTCTTTATAAGGGCTGCAGCTTCCCTGCTGTCAGATGGTGTTCAAGGCTCTGAAGCCCAAACACTGTACGCGTTCTGAGATCCAGGTTCAGGCTTTGCTTCCCGGGTCCAGATGCTCGGCGCCCTGGTTCTTTATCAGCTACATCTTGGCTTGATTTGTTTTGATGAGTGAGGAAGTGGACCTGAGCAGATCCGCTGCAGTCAGATCATCAGGATCCTTGTCAGACCTCCAGGGTAGCGGCGGCGCTGGAGGTTAAAGGATTTCCTGCTGCCGTTCGTAACCTTTCATACAGGAAACCCTTTTTTTTTTTTTCTTTTTTGAGCTTTTTTACTGCACTAGTGGCTCGTTTTTCTGACAGTAGGCTGACAGGAAAGGGGGTATGAGAGAGGGGGGGAGGACATGCGGGAAAGGACCACAAGCCGGATTCAAACCTTGGTCGCCCGCGTCGAGGACTAAGGCCTCCGTACATGGGTCGTGCGCACTAACCACTGCACCACCTGCACACCCCCCTTTTTTCTTTTAACTATAAATTGGGCTGAAAATGAATGTCTGATATTTTCGTGTAAACTTGTTTAATTCAGCAAAGTTTGACCTAAAACAGTGTTGTGCTGCCCTCTGTGGGTAGAAACCCAGCTACTGCAGCTGATCATGGTGGCTACAGCTATACATGTCTTCATCACAAGTTATAGTTGAGGTAACTCAGTTCATTCTGCATCAGTTTCTCTCTTTCATATCAAGCATGTTAAACTGGAACCGGAGTCCAGATTTGGTACCACATGTGAGGTGATGTAACATTTAAATTCAACCCTTTGATGCGGTTTGTAGTCCGAGTTGTTCAGATCATCCTAAACATCAGAGGGACCTCTTCTTCTTTCTTTCACTCCTGTCTACATGTAAACTGTTTCTGTCCTGGTCTGCTCCCCTGGAGGTTTCTTCTTGTTTATTTCCACTGTCGCTGCGTGCAGGCTTGGTGTGATGATTGCTACAGAGACGTCGACGCCATGCTAGCACTGTCACTTCCTTTGATAGGAATAAATAAACCGAAACGGATCATAAACCTATCTGCACATCCATCGATGTCTTTACAGGAAGCAGGTCGTTCTTCAGAGAGATGAGCCGTGTCCCAGACCTACGGTGGCCCAGAGCAGTCAAGTCAGGAAGAGAAACATGGTGAGGGTCAAAGGTCATCGGCATTTATAAATGGATACTTGATCAGACGACCAAACCCTGCGTCTGTCCTCAGACCAGCATGGACTCCTGGCAGCGTCCCCGGCCCGAGGCTGAACTGCAGCGCAGAGCCCAGAAGAGGACGAAGCTGTCCGGCCATGAACAGCAAAGGTCCAACATTTCACAATATGTCCCAGAAAAACCTTCAGCTAAAAACCCAGCAGCTGAGTGAGTGAGGACCAATGCTCCCCATCAAACAGGACGTCCTCCTGGTCCTCACAAGCTGTTTAGCTTTTAGCTAATGATCCCAGGTTGTTCAGGTTAGCACATAGAAAGGCTTAAAGATGGCTGCAAATCAATGGCGGTCAATGAATCTGCACATCATGCTCCTCACTACTAGCAAGACAACAGTGAGTTTCTATTAGCAGAAAACAGATGATTCAGACCCACAGGGTGAGGAAAGCTTTCAGACGGTGACGACTGAGGGAAATCCTCCGTTTTCTCTTGGCTCTGTTTAGCTGCATCCTGTGTTTGAACATCTTCTCTCTGTGTCCAGCAGAGCAGGTGATCCTCTGCAGGTCTTCAGTCTGGGATGATCTCCTGCAGCGTTCCTCGGCCTCCTTTCTTCATTGCATCAACTTCTCTCTGCTGCCTGGAGAAATGTTGAACCTGGATGTTTGGAAATGAACCACATGGATTCCAAACACCAAAGATTCGATTGTACCGGATTCATTATGCAAATTTTCTTTCCTAACTTTTTCTATTTAACATTTTGTCCTTTTTACAGACATTTTACAACTATTAACCTTATAATTGTTTTTGTTGCACACTATTTTACTACTTATATATATTGTTGCTACACAAAATGCTTTTAAAAGCTGTTACAATGATTTTAAATAAAAACTGAACATAATTATAAAAATAACTTTCATTTATGTCCTTGTTTTTTTTTGTTCTTGGATTTCTGAAGGATTCTAAACTCAAACAGATGATTAATTCATTAAACTGGTGCATTTAAAGGTCATGTCGCTTTGGTACCCAAATCCTTTAAATAGGACATTTTTATCACAGAACTAAAAGCTCTGGATCACTCGCTCGGTTTGAACAGCTTTCCACCATGACTGCAGGTTCTATAAGCACAGATGCATATAGATCTACATGTGATAGATGCACACAGGGTAGAATATTGAACAGAGCACATCTAGTTAGTCCCAGTAAAAAGCTGTAGTTTGGGTTAAGCACTATTAGACAGGAGGGCAGCACTAGAACATGAAACAGGCCAGATTTAGCTACATTGAAGGGGGAAAAAATTGGTCCCCATGTCGTCCAGCAGCCAAGGTCTATAGCAGCATCTCTATAGAGTGGCTCAGGAAAACCCAAGCTTTATCAACAATGAAAGTTTGAAACTTAGTGAAGCTGCAGATTGAGAGCAAAGCTCAGGAGCAATTGGATCTCTGAGGTGAGACGAAGCTCGGTTATTTGTCCAGAGAGGATGGAGTATAAACAACATGTGAGCATAGAGGAGGCTTTTTAAAGTCTGTCCGGGAGTTCAAAGGAAACTAAAACAGGATACCAGCTGCAGCATTTTGGATCTGCTTAAGGCTTTAAACTAGATCTTGTTAAATTCCAGATGGGAAAATTATTGGCATAAAAAATGCATTGACTTGTCAGCATCTCCACTGGAGAAGATGTTCATCTTCTGGAGGTTGAAGAAGGAACAACTGGAAACTACATCCATAGACTGAAGATGAGGTTCACTTCATTACAGGATGCAAATATGAAGCATTGCAGATAAAGTCACCAACTGAGCAGTTTTTAGAAAACTGTCCTGTCTGAGTTCTGTAATGCTGCAGAATGGATTGATGTCCAGATTTTTTTATCTTCAAGGCATGCGTGTAGTTTGATATATTGAATTTAAACACATGTATGAGTTTGGAAATAAAGAAATGAACTCCACTGGAAACTGATAACGTGCTGATTGAACAAGTCTTTCAATTTATGTTTCAAGGCATAATAATGGCTCACAGGTTACCTTGGAAACATCAAACAATAAGATGGCAGACGCTCTGGGGAAACTAAGAAAAACACGCTATATTCAAAGAATAGTGTCCGGAGAAACGCAAACGTTTTTCTCAAACATACTGTCCAAAAAAGATTAAGAAGGACTTTCAGTGTTTGGTATCAGGAACAAGTCCAGGTTTAATTGAAACTCATGGATTTAAATTTAAAACTGTCTCAGTGATGTTTAAGCTAAAAATAAAGTATATTCAATATTTCTTTAGGAACAGAGTTTAGTGCAACCATGTGTTCACGGCACACTTAAAAGTAAAATGAAATTAAGCAAAGTAGAAATGCTGCAGAGTTCAGGAGAAAATATCAGGAGTGGATAAAACATTGGAGTGTTTGATCACCTGGTTCCATGTTTCTCAGGCAGGTAAACATTAACCAAATTATTTTTTAAAAGACCCTGAATGAAAACTCCAATTACTGAGGAAGACTTTCCTTTCTTCCTTGGGCTGCTGATGCTGCTCAGCTCATCACAGGATGACTTGTTACCATGACGACAGACAGAAAAGCATCAAATCCAAAGGAATGAGTCTGTATCACTACTATTTGGATTGTGCATTCAGAAATATCTGCATGGGTTATAATTGAACTTGAATATTGATGTGGGGGCACGAGCGGTTTCTTCTTCCTCGTTTAGTTGGATGTTTCAATGTTTTTCATGTCGTTTGTCAAAGGTTTTCTTTGAGAGTAGAAATGAAGGATTAAAACAAATCATCGTCTATGAAAAACTGCAGCTGAGTTTTAAAGAGAATTGGGCCCTGGACCGAACCCTGTGGTACTCCAGCATCAGCCCTGATGGTTCAGACATCTAGTGCAGTGTTGTCCTCCAGCTCCAGTATCGGAGCTCAGCAGAATATCACCAGCGATTTTCACCAGGATCTAAGCGTCTGCCAAACCTCTTTGTCCAAAATGCACTTTTCTCCTTGTAAGTTATTTAACTACATTTATTTCAATACTTGAGCAGCCGTGGGAAACTAATAACTGTGTTTTATTTCCTTGATTCCAGTTCAGGTCAATCTTTGTTTTCTTCTGCTTGTGTTGGTTTTTTTCTGGGTCTGGATTTCTAAATTTGTCAGGTCTTCACATCCTCTCCTTCATATATTTCCTACCAGACTATTTTTAGAGTCGGTCCATATTCCTTTGGCTCTGATGGAGCTGAAAAACGTTTCCATCTGTCTCCTGGCAGCGACCTTGTAAATCTGCCTCCTTCCAGGCTGTAAACACAACGTGGCTCCTTGTTCATTTTCATCCTGATGTTTATGACTGACTCATCCTTGTTCTTAAAGCTTTCTGACACCATGTGACCTAAATGTGCTCAAATACAGGAGAGTAAAGAGGACAGGGGCCAACTTTCCTTATCATGATCACGTTGTCTTTTTAAAGCAAATACTTCTTAAAAACTCAAACTTTACCATTAAAAATAAACTTTCATGCAGGTTTTAGCTAAAAGATTTCTTAGGTGAAAATGACTCATATTTGTTTTACAGCATTCGACACATTAAAGCTTAATATTCTTGAATCTAAAGAAGCAGAAGAGCCTCAGCCGGTGTGATGACGGGTTTAAAGGCGGGTAGGAAGGACTGTATGTTAACTGTAAAATAAACAGACTGATGAAACGTTCACTGTTAAACGTTTCAAAAATGATCGACCCCTCCTTGAATATTTAAATCTCTCTTTCATCTAAAGAGACAGATTTCTAAGAGACAAAAGATTGTCGCTACTGTAAGTTCCGGAGGCCAGTGAAGGCAACACGAGGAAGACGTTCAGTTCGGGTTTTTCCCCGGAAGTGTCGCTCTGTTGAAAACCTGGTTTTTCTGGCCGTTTTGCTGATGTTGGTCAAACATGAGCTTGTTTCCAGTCCTGCTGATCCTGCTGGGGGCCGCGGGCTCCTCCGGCGTCAGGATCCTGTCGGCGGGGGCCCTCCGTTGCTCCCGACAGGTGAGACAGACACCTGGGGCCGTTATTGGCCCCTGAGGTGTTTCTCTCTTTTTTTTATCCAACTGTTAGTGTTTTACTTACATAATCAGGGAATTCGAGTTTTTTGCTTCGTGAACAAAGCAGATTTTACAGAAAGAAACGATCCGATTCTCTAGAAGTGAGAAATGATCCACAGGAAGTGGAAGAAACCTTAAAGTCTTTGCCTTTTTCTGTTTCCTGTTGATCAGCTCCAGGTTTGATTCCCAACTTTTAGCCCTTTTCCTCCTCAGCCTGTGTTTAGTGTTGATGATCCAGCAGCCGTGACCCTGTTGGTCCAGTGGGTTTAAATCATGACTCGTCCATCACCGTGCTTCACCTTTGACTTCATTAGCAGGCCTCAGAGGTTTAGACCAGTGTTTCGATTTGATCCTGACTTTGAGCTTTTTGTGCTGGTTTTCGTTCATCGATGTTCGTATCCGTTGATTCTCTAACTCCAGAACTTCTCTCCAGATTTTCTGTGTCCAAACTCCACTCATTAGGACATCCCCATTTAATATGGAGTTGGATTATTTCCCGATGGCCCATATGTCCAACCTGTTGGCCATCTTCCTCTCGTCTTTTGAGTCAAACCCAGTTTAAAGCTGGAGAGGATCACCAAAGTTGATCTCTGATGACGACGATCTAATCTCAGTAGAAGGAGCGATGCGGACAGCTGATTCCCCCGATGACATCATCAGGGGAATCAGCTGAGAGAAAGGCGGCGATGGAGGGTGAATCTCGGGACACATTGAAGAATGAACTTTTCACAATGAGGGACCTTTAAGAAAGCCGTCAATAATCCTTCAAATGGCATCATCACTTAATGACTCGGATCGTTATTACTGAGTCATCAAAGCCCAGGGAGTCAAATCTGAGTCACTTCTAGTTTTTATGTCTTTATTAACTTTAAATATCTTTCATGTTTGGTCAAACCTTTGAATATGTTAAGACTAACGTTTTGTTTCCAATCTTTGTTGAACAGGATCTGAATTGTACGACCAAATATAGTAAGTCTTTTACATCAATACAGACATGTTTTATTTTGAAAAGGTTTATTAGTGTTTCAAATGAGAGAAGCTGCTATTTTTCAGCTGTTTCTGAGCCCTGAGTGTGTTTGTTTCTGTATGCAGGTAACTGTATGGACCCCGGGTGGCTGGTCAGCCACAGGTACACCCCCAGTGAACCCGCAGGTCTCCAGGTGTCAGTGGACACCAGACCAAACGATGCAGGACACCTGCAGCCCGTCCTTCAGGCTAACTGGACGTTAAAGGATGACGGTGAGTCGCTCTGCCTGCTGCTTTATCTCCATCGTCGGCATAAAGCTGTTCTCCTAAGATCTGAGTCTGTTCCATTTCTCTTCCTTTAACCTTTGAACTTCTGCTGCGTCCATCAACAGGTAGCATTCATTTCCTGACTGCCACTGAGCTGCATGTTCTAGTCAAGTCCACCAATGAGCAGATGTGTGTTCGATATTCATTTAAGGACAAGCTGGAAATGAGGAGTCCATCGGGAGAGAAAGTAAGACGCTAATTTTTTATCCTTTTCATTCAGTTTGTGTGAAAACAAGCAAACAGGTTGTTTTCTCTGTTTTTGTTTTAGTGGTTGAGCAGCATTTTATAAAATCTGGGATGAACTGGATGCAGCGTTTAGTGTTTCAGCTGCAGCAAAGTAAAATGTCCTTTTAAAAGCATGTTTTGCTAAATAACAAAAGACAAAGTTTAAAATAAAACAGACTATTAATAATTTTCTGCTTTCAGTTTTAGATTTTGTGCAAAACTCCACAAACCTGAATCAAACCCACAGTTTTTAACACAACAAATCCTGAAAAGAAACGCGAAAGCAGACAAACTTCTTTTACGAGATAATGTCTGACAACTATTATCAATCATTTTTTTGCAAACATGAAAAACATAAACGTATAAAAGGAAAAAGGTCTGATTGTTTGTCATTGGCAGCGGGCCTCTGTGGGCGCCGCCATCTTGTAGTTCTCTAAAGGGCGACGTCGTTGTTGGTTGGTTCTGAATGTGATGGGAAGATCAGCGATTCCTTGGAAGCTGAACGGACAGCAGAGCCTCCGAATCCCACCGCTTATGCCTTTGAGCTCATTTGTCGTGGGACTTGGGACGGAGAGAAAAGGCAAATGTGGAGCCGATGCATGCGTTTGCTGTTCAACCGATGCCTGCGGTGATGGAGCCCATCAGGGGGCCGACCTGGACCCCAGACCAGTGTTTGAGCATTTAGATGGCCGTAAACATAAACACATTTCAAGAATAAAGCCCAGAGGACACAGTCTCCTAATAAAGTCCGTTTTATTAGCACGTTAGCAATATTACAATGTTTGTGCACCAGGAGCCATCAGGGTTGATATGAGACCAATTAATAGGAACAATAAAGTATTCAGCCCAGTTAAATAAAGGAGATCGATGGTCGGCACTTTATCTTTGCAAAGATGAGAACAAAGACAATCATAGCAGCTCCACGTTTTTAACCTGATCTGATCCAGACAAGGTTTTTCTAACTTAAAACCTGCAGATTTCCACATCCAAACATCCTCGGACAGTTAAGAAGTAAAATGTTGAATGAACCTGGAGGGGAAGGAGTCTGTCCTGCTGTGGGAACGATTATCTTCAGTCCCTAATAGTAGGAAAAGTCCTCCTCTCACTCAGACGCTGTGTAGCCTGCAGCTGTCAGGCTTCAGTGGATATTTAACGTAGATGAAAGATTAGAAAAGGATTGTATAGGAAATGGTTTTTCCAACCACACAGATTAATTATGTGCTGATGACTGTAAACGACGTAGTGAAGTTGATCAAAGCTTCTTGTGTTTCCAGTGGTTGTTCTCTTCTACTGCGTTGGTGCTGAATCCCGGTGAGCAGTACTCTGTGTCCGTTTACAACATCCCCAGACCAGAGCAGGGCCACAGCAGCGTCCACGTCAGCAGAGACATCCGGGTCCCTGGTGAGCCGGAGCTGTTTCAGGCCTCAGTCACAAAATGAATAGCCCACCTTAACTTCCCGATTGTTTTTTTTTATTATGTTTTGGCACATTCGTTGTTGTTGTTCCCTATTGACCTGTGATCTGTTTTCTAAGACTGTGGGGACACCAACATCAAGATGACCCAGTTTTGCATGGACAGCGGTGAGTTTACAGGCCTGTCTCTTTACTGCAGCCTGGTGTGTTCAGGCTGCTAAGATGCTGCGCAATCTCTGCAGGAAGTCTGTGGGAGCCAAACATCAGCTTTGAGGGGAAAACTGCCAGCGGCTCCCTGGCTGTCAGCTTCATCCCTCATGTCCTGTCTAAGGAGTACCTGGTTATCATGAAATGTGGCTCCATCACAAAGAACCACAGTGTGAAAACGGTGAGGCTCAACCTTATGTTTTAACAGTGAAAAATGTATACAGCGATGATTCTGTGTCACCAACTCTAGAAAACCTCATAAAAGGTTGAAGATTAGCTGGATCCACTGATATCAGGATAATTAACAAATCCGATTAATCTCATACTATCAAACCTAACAGAAATATTTGTGAAAGGCAGTTGATCATAGGAAGGAATGACAGAGCTGTACTTGATGCTGGACGAGTATTTAGTAAAAAAAAGCTTCAATTGGCTGCAGAGCATGGAAAGATTCATTGGCAGAGACGACAAAGCTCAGTCTGAGACAATTAAAGGATAAAAACAGAACAAACTGCAGCAACAGCTCAGGAGACGAACAGAGGAAGGACAAGGTTCAGTAAAATGGCGTGGGTTCAACACATCCTGTGAGTTGAAGCTCTTCTATTTGTCTGGAATTCTACTTTTGTTCTATTGATCAACGGAAACGTCTTGACTCGATGCTGTATCCTGTGACGATTCTAGATTTATTTAAATACATCAGAACACAGAGCTTGATAACTTCCTGGTTATTATGGCAGGACTAAACATGCAGTGGGATGTCTGGTCCAGCTTATTGTAAAACATGCTGGACCAGACATCCTGTCTGTCTGCTGCTCAGAGATATATACTCTGAATATAGAATAGAATTCAACTTTATTGTCATTCAACTGTCGCAAGTACAAGTAACGAAATGTAGTTTGCATCTATCTATACAGGATATAGAGCAGGGCTGTCAAACTGGTTCCAGAAAGTGTGGCAGCTGGTTTTCTTTCCATCCAAGCAGCAGCAGCAGACTTCATTCATCTCATCAAGTCATCAGGTTAAGACTAGACTGACTGGATGGGATGAATGGAGTCTGATGCTGCTGCTTGGATGGAAAGAAAACCAGCAGCCACACTTTCTGGAACCAGTTTGACAGCCCTGATAAAGATGTTTATCTACAGGTTTACAGGATGGTTAAAGAATAAAATTAACTGTTCTGAGTAAATATAATATAAATATGGGAGCTATATGCACAGATTATGCAGAATATACAGGAATGTTAGGAATATAGGCATCCCCAATCTCGGTCCCTGAGGGCCGCTGTCCTGCAGCTTTGAGAGGTTTCCCTGCTTCAGCACAGCTGATTTCCATTGACAGCTGATTAACAGGCTTTTGCTGAACTGCAGTCACCAGAATCAGCTGAGTTAAAGCAGGGAAACCTCTAAAAGCTGCAGGACCGAGATTGGGGAAGCCTGTATTATAAGGTTTATAGTAAAAGATAGATAATGGTACATAAGGGTTATAGATTATATACAGATTATGTATGTGTGTGGGGGGGACAGGTTGTGTGTGTGTGTGAGGACAGTCCATATGTTATTGATGTACTGGGCAGTTTCCACCCTCTGCAACACCTTCTGGTCCAAGACAGAGCAGTTCTCGTACCAAACTGTAATACAGTTGGTGAGGATGCTCTCAATGGTGCAGCGGTAGAAATTCGTGAGGATCTCGGAGGACAGGTGGTTCTTCGTCAGGGTCCTCATGAAGAAGAGGAGCTGGTGTGCCTTCTGGATGGGTTTGGAGCAGCTGGTCGTCCAGGTCAGGTCCTCGGAGATGTGGACTCCCAGGAACTTAAAGCTGTCCACAC